>MCJB01010244.1:0-28674 GCA_002018475.1 Nicotiana obtusifolia | reverse complement strand
TGGTGGGGATGGGAAATAAGGGGAAGGTTGAAAAAGAATTTTGAAAAATATTTTCCCTTCTCTTGATAGGGAAAACATTTTCCCCCAATTGGAAAAAAATATTTTTCAAAATATTTAAGCCAACCAAACATGAGAAAATCAGAAAATATTTCTCAAAAAATATTTTCCTTTGTATCGAATACACCCTAAATATCAAAAATGTCTCTGTCGTCACAACAACATGTATAGTTGAGATGCTTTGGAAGCCGAATAGAGTTCTAAACTTATGTCAGTCAGACTTGGATAAATCAATTGCTACTAATTGAACCTCGCATTTAAAACATCCACTACATATTATTTTAAAGATTACCATGTTCTTATAGTATATGCTATTTCTACCCGCACAAATTTCTTTCTTGGCCATAGAGATGCCTATGTACTACTATACTGTTTATCATAAAAAATGATAACGATTAAATTTATAAGTGGTTTTAAGGTTACACGAATTAATTCAATATAAATAATGAATTGTGTTAGATTAAACATGTCACGCCCTGACCTCGGGGAGCGTGACCGGCGCTCAACCGAGATAACCCGGCCAAGCAAGCTTGCTAAATTTTCTTTTATCCAACTCACCCATAAATAAAGAGAATATAACTTCATTAATTAATCCACGAGGGTTTAGGGAAAACACTAGTTCCATTACCAATACTTCATTTATACGTCTACAAACAATACATTTCACCACCATAGTTTACGGTGAAAGCATGAGATACAATTACGACGTCTTTAGTTTAACTTTCTCACACTAATACACAACCCACACTATGTCTACGGAGCCTCTAATAGATATAGAAGAGTACAATGATAGTGCCGGCAATAAGGGTCCGGCTATACCTCAAAACAGAATACACATTGAACAAAAGATGCACAACCCCGGAAAGAAGTGGGGCTCACCAAGTCAGCTGAGAGAAGAGTGTACCGCTATCACTGGTCAATGTCTTCCGCTGTAGAACCACCCGCATCCGTTAAAGATGCAGCACCCCCGGAAAAAGGGACGTTAGTACATGTCGAATAGTACTAGTATGAAAACTAAACACCTATTCAAGGACTTGGAAATACAATATAACTTATGATGAGTTATAGTAACAATAGAAGGCTTAATTTGCCATTAAATCCACAGCACATTTAGTAAGAGCTTTCAATATTACAAACTTCAAGTCGGGAATCCTCTACAACTATCTTTACACAGAGCGGCCAGCCGCCTCACCCCAATGTATGCGGGTGGAGGTGCAATCACAATATCAGGAACTCTACACAAAGCGGCCCCGCCGCCTCACCCCAATGTATACGGGTGGAGGTGTACTCACAATACCACAACACTACACAAAGCGGACCTGCCGCCTCACGCCAATATAGATGAAGGTGTACTCACAATATCACAACACTACACAAAGAGGCCCCGCCGCCTCACCCCAATATATGCGGGTGGAGGTGTACTCACAATACCACAATTTAGGGTCCCAAAACTATAATAGTTTGTACAAAAGAGTTCCCTTTCAAATCAACCATTTGGCACCTTTGGCCTTAGCAGTGTAACTTCATAAGGTTTCATCATATGAGAAATGAGTGCTAAATCACATTGGTTTCATACAATACCTTCATCCCACAAAGGGTAAACATAATTAAGTCACAATAGACAATCTTTAACATATGAGGGTTTGGGCACGCTATGCAATATAAGAATCAATTTACTAGCTTAAACATCCCACATCAATAGTGTTTCAAGTTCGAGTACACATGATAAAATTTTACAAGGGTTCAGAAATTCCGATATTAGAAGAAGAGTTTAGCCTTCATACCTCGAAAGAATTGCCCTTAATTTACTACACAGTTCCAAAAATCCTAGCAATCCCAATCTATTTTGAGACATAACAAAATTGAACACAAATTAGAAAGACATTCATGGTCTCAACTCATTTGAGCATTTTATCAAACACTAGATGTGCAAATTGGTTACAAAGTTCTTCCACAAGACTTCTTTCTCTTCACAACCTAATCTTTACCCATTTGGCTCAACAATCTTCCACGAACCTTATTGGTACATGCATGTATACATAATACTCTCAGAACAAGAATCATACTCTCAATCAACCATCTTCTACCCAAATTCGAAATTAAAAATTAGGGTATGGAACCTTACCTCTTGAGTAAAGATCTTGTGAGATTTCCTTATTGAATTTCAAAGCTTGGACAAGATATTGATGAACAAAGCACTTGAGCTCCTTCTTCTCTCTATAACACTCTCACTTCTCTCTAAAATCATCAAATAATTGCCCAAAAATAAGCCCCAAAGGCTATTTATCAAAATGGGGTCGAGTTATAAAAATAGAAAAATGGACCCTCCGAACTCAGGTCTGCGGTCGCAGAATTGACCAAAACAGGTATGCGGTCCGCAAAATGGATCGCAAAACTGATGCCTAGAACTGGGTTGCACTGGACCAATCAGCGACCATTTTGCGGTCTGCAGATCACTCATGCGGCCGCAGAATAAATTATGCGATTGCAGAATGGGCGCAAAACAACTATCAAAGATCAACTGCTCAACTCTGCAACCATTATGTGGCCAGCAAAACGGTTCTGTGGTCGCAAAACAGATCATAGAATTGCCTTCTTCTGCCAAATATTTCCACCAACTCCTCAGTGCATTCTTCAACCCAAAAAGTCTGAACCGCGACACGTAAGCCTACCTCAACAGCAGTAAACCTTAAATTCCTTGGCGAAATTTTACGGGGCCTTACAAAATAGATAAAGGGCATAATAAATTGTCAAATCAATTAAAGGAATTGATCCCGGATTTAGTAACAACTTTAATGAAATGTTTGCCTTCGATCCCGGTCTCACGTTAATGATGAACTGATGAACAAAAATAAGAACTTTGAATAATAGAAAAAATGAGAGTATATTGCCTTGATATGTGTGTTACAATGTCCCTAATGAATAACCAGACCGCCTTTATATAGTAGGAGATTTTTATCCTAAGTACAATTCCATAAAAGGTAAAAATCATTCGTTTTACTAATCATCGATTTTCTGCCAATTCGTGCCGAGATTCACGCAGTGACATCCAGCTAGTCACGGATATCATGGACCTTTGCTGGTCGTGCTCGATTATCTGATAATGCTCTCCGAGGTTTTTGGGATTTGAATAAAACCTGGGGGTCGTGGCCGCGATGCTTCCGAGGGCAGGTGTTTTGTCCGGACCCCGACTCGAGGCCTCCTTGCCTCGATTTCGGTTCCTTGCAGTCACATCTCTTGCTCGGTTTACTTCATCAAAAATCGAGGCATCCCGCGGGCTCGATTTCACCCATATATAGATAGTCCTCTCATTTATCGAAGAGTAAGTTTGCGGAAACGACGAGAAACGACATGTGCACTTCGATTCCTTCTTCAATACGCCGTGACAGAAATGACAAAGAATCTGAAATGTCCCGTCAGTCGTGTCATTATGACTTTAAACGCGTCTCAGCCATTGGCAGGTCATCCCTGGATGTGAAACGACTTGAAGCCTCTATAAATACTCCCCTCCTTCGTTCATTGTTTACCTTTTGACCAAGCTTCTACCTTCGAGTCTTCAGGATATCACTGCCCTTCTTCATAATCTAACATTTTTACCTCCGTTCTTCAAGATTTCTTAGTAAATTGCAAGCTTTTACTTATTTTCTACCCAAACCAGCGCATTTGACCTTTCATCTTCAAACCTTTCTTCATATTTTTCAAGCTTTTTCCAGATAACGATGGCTAAAACTTCCAAAACTGTTCCCTAAAAAGTCTCTACCTCTTCTTCACAACCTCCCTTGAAAATGTTCGTCCCCAGGGAGTGCTCGGTCGCCATGACTTTAAGGTCGAAAAGCCCTCGTCGGTGCAGGGTCAATGTGAGGTGGTATTTAGGTATATTTTCTCCATCACCGAAGACGTACTTTCTGTGGTTCGAAAGGAATGTGGCTGGATGGATAAGGACGTAGTAGTCCCCGGGCCCGAGGATGCCATTACTACCAATATGGATGGGTATCTTAATGTTTACACTTATCCCTTCACACTAGGCCCGATGGACCCGGTTATTCTAGATTTCTACAAGAGGTGTAAAGTATGCCTCGGTCAGATCCACCCGTCGCTGTGGAGGATCGTAATCTTTCTTCGATACTTCGTGAACAAGACCGAATCCCATTGGTTCGCCATAGATCACCTACTATGCCTAGATAGTCCCTGAATCTTCTGAGGGGGTGATACGCTCAAATTACACCTTAATAAACAGTGTAAGCGGTCGGTGTCAAATATAATAACCCAACAAGGTTGGGGTCTAATCCCACAGGGAATAGGTGTGAAACGTTTACTTGATTAGCGTAGTACTCAACTACAGTCGTAATTCTACCAGGTAATTGTAACAGAAGTATGAATTGAATTTAAGTTTAAATAAAGACTAATTGCAATATTAGGAATATGAATAATATGATTAAAGAAACCAAGGTTGTGTCCCCCTTTTTGAAGTATAATGCTATCGATGTTTATATGATATATTTCCAACGGAAGAATCTTTTGATATGCAATTGATGTCTAATTGACTACCCAATATTTTTCAATAGTTAGGTAATATTTCCTCTTTATGATTTTCCCAAATACAAAAGAGTTGTGATTAAGAACAATCAATTTATGCCAAATTAAAACCCACTTATTCCTAAGCGATTTTATTAAACAAGGTTTAAAGCCTTGAGTCTTTGTTATTTACTTCTACCAAATTCTACCCCGCTTTTCCAAGCAAAGATGGAATTCAATGGCATTTGTTAATGTTTGCGACCACCAACAATTGTTTAAAGAATAAGAAGTAAACAAATATCAATCAACCGTTGAAACTATATTCAATATCAAACACCCAATAACATCATACCCATTTAGGGTTCACAACCTTAGTGCTTAGAATTAGCTACTCATGCTAAAAACTGAAGTTGAAAGAATCATAATTGTCATAACGCTTACAAAGTAGAAGATAATTGACCCAAAAGCTTCCAAGAGATAAAATAATTCAAGCCTTGCACTTTCTGCTCTAAATTCTGACAAGATTTTTCCCACAAAATCCTAATAGACCTATTTATAGAGGCCCAAAAATCGAGGCAAAATTCGGACTGATTTTCCCCTGAAGTCAATAATGCGACCGCATTTCTGTCACTTAACAGAAATGTGGTCCGCAATTCTTACACGCCTGTCGCAGATTTCACCCCTAGGTTTTGCCTTCATAGCATTCATGATATGCGGTCCGCATTAAAGAAATGTGCATTGCGATTCCATCATACAGTAGACTTCATACTTGATCTGCCGTTGATTCTGCGGTTAGCATACCAGTTATGCGATCGCACTTTTGACTCTGAACTTCACCCAAAACTCTGCTTGTGTCTGCGATCTCCATGTGCACCTATGCGGCTCGCATAACAGTTATGTGATCGCATCCTTGACATGAAAGTTTGCCCAGAAGTCTGTCTTGGTTTGTGATTTTGACGTGAAGTATGCGGCTCGCATGTGATGTTTGTGATAGCATATTCACCTCTGCGATGCTTTTCTACTCTTTTCTTGTCTTTAATTGGCTTTTTGAGCTTTTTTCCATGCTTTTAGGTCCTTACACTTCATGATTGCAAAAACACTAAAATTACATAAGTACCGAGGGAATTTGCATGTAAAACAAGTTAAAATCTAAGCAAGTAGTATCAAAATGTGCCGAATTCTCCGGCACATCAACACCCCCAACTTAAACTCTTGCTTGTCTCAAGCAACTAAAACGACACTATCCTATTCTAGACTCCATTTGCAAAACATGAAACAATAATGACTATGGGCAATGTTTGTTGTTAGTGTGTCAAGCATGCCTCTTCGAATGCTTTACCCTCCCTGAATCATCAGTATATTCAAGGGAAACCAATTAGCTTGTGAACTTTGAGCCTCAGACAAAGTGACTAAATGCTACCCTCAGCTGAGTGCACTTATGTTTTACTCAGAACTCAACTTCTGTTCAACCTCGCAGTTCATGTGCCCTCACTAGAAAGAAAGTCCCAAACTCACAATATTTATAATAACAACAAGAAGGAACTAAATTGCAAATACACTCACTCTCAGAAAAGAATTTCAAGTGCCACCACATACCATACCATAGGCTTGCCCTTATTTTAATTCGTCGCCTATTTCTAAGAACGCTCGGTTGGAGATCACATAAGGACTTTTTAAGCTTGTAATGTAGGTTTAAGGAAGGGTAGGATACATATTTAGATATAAGTGACTACATCCTCCTTGAACACTAATCACATTTTCCTTTCTTTTTACACTTTGTCTCTTTTCAAACCCCATACCCTCATTGGCATCTAGTTCCCAATATGGAACCACCTTAAATACCTCTCTAATTTCCTTCAAAGCTCCATCATTATAAATACACATATAACTATCTTTATTTTCTTTTTCTTTTTCTTTTTTTTTCTTTTTTTTTTTCTGGAGCTTTCATAAATTCATATTAGCACTTTGAGGTATAAGCTCTTACCCTCATTGTATAACCTTACCCATTTCCATTTTGACCCACACCCCCAACTTAGGATTTTAGCCTCATTCTTAATGTTCAAGGAGGAACGGGTTCAAAAGAGGTAATTATTTTACAAAAGAGAAAGGTTTGTAATGAGGAGGCCAAAGAAAAGGTTAAAGGCTCAAATAGGGTACTAGTGATATTATTTATGCACAGGTAGGCTTGAAAGGCTAAAGAGGTTTCACGAATAACACAAAGAATGCCTAAGATCATCTCTCCAACTAAGTGTAATTATAATAGGCGTCGAAAAATCAACCAGGCAAGTTCTAGATGGCAGAAGCAAACACAAGAACTATTTATACAAAGAGCTCACACACATAGCACACAAGAACTGTTTGGTTAACATAGTTTAAAGCGTTAGAGTTAACATTTGGCAATTCAAGGCTTTCAACATATATAAATACATGACTCTAGGTAGACATAGAGTCACAGAGTGAGCCTCGAGTTCACACAGTTGATCTGTTGAAAGGGTACAATCTATGTACAGACACACATGCTTGATACTAGACAATTACACCATCCCGGTCAACATGTTTCATTTTACTTTCCTGGTTCTACTATTACACCCTTGAAAAAGAACCCGGCAAAGAAAAAATAAGGGGAATTTTATTTCTAATTACTAAAGATGAAAAACTTTCTACTAATTAAAGACAACATATATACAAAAATCATGAAGCACTAGTATATATTTTACAGTTACTAATGTCGCAAAAAAAATACAATAATACAGATCACATATACAGATTGGCTACCACCCCCAACCGAAAGCATGCATTGTCCCCAATGCATAAGAAAATAAAGTAGATTTCAAGGGGCTCCCTGGGGCGCACTAGCGCTATGGGAATCAGTAGCCGGTGGACCCTCTGCAGCTGAAGGAGGGATGTTGGACTGGACGTGAACTGGTGTTGGGGCCGCTGAGCTGCTAGCCTCGCCCGCTGATGGCTGAGTGGCCGATGGATCTGCATGGGCGGCCACATCTGCTAGCGACTGTTGTATGGCCCGCTGAATGTTTGCGTGCTCCTCATCTTCCTTAGTAGGAGCAGCAATCTGTTTGCCCTTCTCCTGAGGGCTTTCATCCTCGTCGGACCATGAATCGTCCTCCTCTGCCTCTTCACCTTCTAACTCTGATGAATGTCCAAATGTATCCTCATCATCAATATCAACATGTACCGGAGGAGCTGGAGGTTGAGAAATTCTAGCAGACTGAGGTGCAATGTCTGCCATCAAAGCTGTGAAGTCTAAGCCCAGGTCTGATGCAGCTGTGTCTGCACCTTGGCCACCCTCTTTGGGGAGGAGGGATGATAGGTCGAACTCCAAATTTTGCAATTCCTGGAGTTCGGTCTTCATAGATCTCACCTCCTCCCTTAGATGGGGTAAACCCCTAACCTCACCTCTCTCGATCTATTCAACCCTGAACTCGAGCTTGTGCAAGCGATCCCCAAACAATGTTTGTTGTTGTTGGAGAGCTGTCACTGACATTTGTATTGGAGTCAGGGCTTGTTTGATAAGGTTTGGAAGGGTTTTCAAGAGTTGGTCCACCTTGGCATTGGCATGTTGTGCAATGAGACTAAGTCTTGAGAGGGCTGATAGTGTAGACAAAGGTTGGTCGGTGGTGGACTAGGATGCAGGCTCTGCAGCAGAAGTGGAGGCCTCTGGATCTTGGGGAGGTATGGGAGTCTGGGAGTCAAGGTCCTGGAGTGGGGTCTCTGGTGGGGCAGCAGCATCACTGATACGAGTGATATCTATATCCCTCGTTTCCTTTCCGGTTTTGTCAGATTGTGGCATGAGAGGCACGTTCACAGCTTTGCAGAGGGCTGTGATCAAACTCGGAAATGGAAGTGAGGTGGCACGCTGCATTGCCCGGATACCAATCTCCTGGAAGATTAGATTCCCCACATCGATTTTGATAACGGCCATGATGCACGCAATGAGAAGGGCTTTCTCAATGCTTATATCAGTTTCGTTTCTGGACGGTATCAAACGGGAGGTGACGAAGCTCAGCTAAAATCTCCCCTCCCTTGTGAGATCGTCTTTATAAATCTTCTTTCCAGGATTTATCCAAGCAGGAGTCCCCTTTGCAATAACGGACGCTATCTACCCACGTTCATTCTCTCTGTTGGAGTACTTGGCATCGTACTCGGCTGTGCCTGATTGCCAATCGGGGAAGTATATTTCATTAATTTCTTCGCTGTTGCAGAACACATTTTTTCCCCGAACCAGTACGATGCCAGTGAATACTTTGTTACGTTTGTGGTGCGCCGTTCTGGAAGCTCCATAGGATGCATAGAACTCCCGGACCAATGACTCGTTGAACTCCTTAGGAGCCTCAGTGAAGCACTCCCATTTTCTCCCTTTTATGTTTTCAAGAATATGGGGGTACTGTTCTTGGAGTCCATTTATACTCAACTATTTTTCGCCCAAGATTTTTCTTTTGGTCAGCCCCTCTCTAAACAGTGTCCTGGAGCCTTCGACCTCGAATCGGAGATGAAAGTCATCTCCATGCTTCCTTCTAGCCTCAGCCAGTAGATTGACTTCAGGCAAGAGGTCCTCCTCGTCAGACTGGGAGGTGCTTGGCATAGTTGGTTCCGTTCATACACGTTTTGGCTGTGACGTGTTACGACCGGATGATGGCCTTTTTCTTTAGAGATTCTTGTTAGGTGCCATATCTGTATAAGGGTAAAATGTAAGCAACATTGTAAGAAATAGAGAAAAGAAAAACAAAAAGAATTAAATAAATAAACTGATTGCGACATGGTTTGCGGTCGTATAACCTCTATGCGGTCCACAAACTAGTCGCAATCTTGACTATGCCATACTAGACTTCAGTCTGCGATGGAGTCTGCGATCGCATATCCACTATGCGAATCGCATAACCATCGCAGAAAGTTCATGCACACAGACAAATCAGAAGAACACAAATGCGATCGCAAATTCACCGCAAAGTGAGATATGCGATCGCAAACCCTACGCAGATGTCCTAGTGTTAACAACGTGTTCTGCCCGCGTTTGCTGTGCCTTTCCGGTTCGCATAGTAGTTATGCGACCGCAAATGGCACCGCGTTTATCATCTTCTTCAGGTGTCTAGGGTATTAGGGATGCGGCCAAAATGCGAACCACATTTTGATTTTGTAGGCCGCAAATGCCTTTGGTTTCACAATTTAGTTCATCCCCCCATAAATGGCAACCCTAGATTTCTCTACCCATCACCCAAAAAACGCCCAAGCATCTACGATGGGCAACAGAACCTAACTTTCAGAATGAAAACTAAAGATATAGCAAAGATAGGAGTTGAGTAGATCAGTACACGTACCAATGAAGAAGATTTGGAAATTTTAACCAGGTCTTTGTCATTGGTAAGCTTGGATCTCTGTTTTCCTCCGATCTTTTCTTTTTCTGTTCATTTTTTTCTGTTCTTTCTCTTTTCTTTTTTCTTTTTTATTTTATGCTGTATTGAAGGATTAAAAGATGAGAAAATGCGGAGCCTTACCTGGTAATATGCGATGGATAAGTCACCGCATAACACAATATGCGATCGCATATGTGTTATGTGGTGAGTTTTGCTGAAAGGGTATAAATGCGAGGCAACATGCGATCGCATAGTGCAAATGCGGTCCGCATAATGAACTACCTTGTCACATTCTTTCATCATTTTGAGCCAAACTCTCTGCTTCTGTTTGCGATAGAAATGCGGATCGCATAGTGCAAATGCGATCCGCAAACTGCATTACGTTGTCGCAGTTTTGGAAACCATTTTAGCCCAACTCTCTACTTCAGTTTGCGGTACAAATGCGGTTCGCATATTGCAAATGCGACCGCATTTGTGCAACAACCGTCACATAGTAGTTTTTCTTCACTTTTTAGGTATTCTTTCCCAGTATTGTGTCCTTTTAAACTCCTGCATTCTAACACACCCTTCAAATAGCTTGAGGAAACCTATCTATCAAAAATTTAAAGAAATTTACAACAAAAAAAAAATGTTACCACACATGGGTTGCCTCCCATGAAGCGCTTGATTTAACGTCGCGGCACGACGAAGTTGAGACTCCTCTGAATTTACTCCATGGTCGGGCATGGACCATCTTTTAGAGCCAGCTACTCCACCAAATGCTTCTCACCATCTGATCCCAAGTAATGCTTGATTCTTTGGCCATTCACTTTGAAAGTTCAGAGTCCATCCTCCGATGCTAATTCTACGGCTCCAAAGGGAGAGATATCGACTACTTTGAAAGGACCAGACCATTTTAATTTTAGCTTGCCCGGAAATAACTTTAGTCTGGAGTTGAAAAGCAATATCAAATCACCTGCCTTGAATTCTCTTTTCAGGATCTTTTTATCATGGACAAACTTCATTCTCTCTTTATACACGGCTGCACTTTCACAAGCATAGAGACGGAATTCCTCCATTTCATTCAATTGTGTTAGCCTCAAAGTTCCAGCTTCTGCCCAGTCCATGTTCAATCTTTTTAAGGCCCACATAGCCTTGTGCTCAAGTTCCACAGGTAGATGGCAAGCTTTTCCAAAAACTAGCAGATAAGGAGACGTACCAATGGGAGTTTTGTATGTTGTGCGGTATGCCCACAGTGTATCATCTAGCTTCTTCGACCAGTCGGTCCTGTTTGCATTAACCGTTTTTGCTAGAATGCTCTTTATTTCCCGGTTAAAAACTTCCACTTGACCGCTTGACTGCGGATGATAGGGTGTGGCTACCTTGTGCTTGACACCACACTTTTCAAGGAGAACTTTGAAGGCTTTGTTACAGAAATGCGACCCTCCATCACTAAGAATGGCTCTGGGAGTGCCAAACCGAGTGAAAATGTTTTTCTTTAAAAATGTGGTCACACTCCGTGCCTCATTGTTTTGTAGGGAAATTGCTTCTGCCCATTTGGACACGTAGTCCACAGCCACTAAAATGTAATTCATACCGCATGAACTTATAAAGGGGCCCATGAAGTCAATTCCTCAAACGTCAAAGATTTCAATCTCCATTACGAAATGCATTGGCATTTCATGCCTCTTAGAGATTGGACCTTGTCTTTGGCATTAGTCACAAGCCTTAACCAATTGATTATCATTCCGGTAGATCGAAGGCCAATAGTAACCACATTCCAAAACCTTTGCCGTTGTTCTATTTCCCCCATGATGACCCCCAACCGGTGAGTCATGAGAAGCCTTTAGAATTTGCATCATTTCCTCTTCTGGAACACATCTTCTGATGATGTTGTCCGCACAAACACGGAACAAGAAAGGCTCTTCCCAGTAGTAGTTCCGGCAATCTCTCAAGAACTTCTTCTTTTGATAAGACTCCAACCCTTCCAGAATAAGGTCACTAACTAGGTAGTTAGCGATGTCGGCATACCAAGGAGCAAAGGTATTAGATAAGGCCAGTATGTGTTCATATGGGAATGCATCATTGATTTCCAGATCTCCCTTTGGTCTCCCAGCTTCTTCAACTCTTGACAAGTGATCCGCAACTTGATTTTGAGTTCCTTTCCGATCCTTTACTTCAAAGTCGAACTCTTGCAGCAACAAAACCCATCGAATCAACTGAAGCTTTGCATCCTTCTTTGCCATGAGATAGCGAAGAGTTGTATGGTCTGTGTACACTATCACTTTGGATCCCAACAAATAAGCACGGAACTTCTCAAAAGCATAAACAATGGCCAGAAGTTCTTGTTCAGTCACCGTGTAGTTCATCTGCGCCCCATTAAGTGTTTTACTGGCATACTAGATCGGGTGAAGAACTTTGTTGTGACGTTGGCCAAGCATTACTCCAATGGCTACACTACTGGCGTCACACATAAGTTCGAAAGGAAGTGACCAATCAGGTGTGACAATAATAGGTGCCGTGGTGAGCTTTTGCTTCAACTCCTCAAAAGCTTTGAGGCATTTCTCATCGAACACGAACTTGGCATCCTTCTCAAGGAGTTTGCACATAGGATTTGCAGTCTTTGAGAAATCCTTGATGAAACGCCTATAGAATCCAGCATGCCCCAAAAAACTGCGAACACCTTTGACGGAAGTGGGTGGAGGAAGTTTAGAAATGATTTCTATCTTAGCCCTGTCTACCTCTATGCCATGCCTTGAGATTTTATGTCCCAACACAATGCCTTCATCTACCAGGAAGTGGCATTTCTCCTAATTCAGCACAAGGTTGGTCTCTTCACATCTCTTGAGCACTTGTTTGAGATTACTAAAACAATGCTCAAAAGACTCACCTACCACCGAGAAATCGTCCATGAAGACCTCAAGAAAATCCTCCACCAAGTCGGAAAAGATGGACATCATGCATATTTGAAATGTGGCTGGAGCGTTGCATAAACCGAATGGCATCCGGCTAAAAGCAAATATTCCATAGGGGCATGTGAATGTCGTCTTCTCTTGATCCTCCAATGCTATGTTGATCTGATTGTAGCCGGAGTATCCATCAAGGAAACAATAGAAGGACTTTCCCGCTAGCCGATCAAGCATTTGATCAATAAAAGGCATAGGGAAATGGTCCTTGCACGTAGCATTGTTGAGTTTCCGATAGTCCATGCAAACCCTCCAGTCGGTTACTGTTCTTGTTGGGATAAGCTCGTTTTTCTCATTTGTAATCACAGTCATGCCTCCCTTTTTCGGCACGCATTGCACCGGCTCACCCACGAATTATCAGCAACGGGGTAGACTACCCCGGCATCCAACCATTTGATTATTTCCTTCTTAACTACTTCTTGCATTGACGGGTTCAACCGTCGTTGGTGTTCCACACTTAGTTTGGTCCCACTTTCCAATTGAATTTTATGCTCACAAATTCCAGTAGGGATCCCATGAATGTCTGCAATTGTCCATCCAATGGCTTGCCTATGCTCCTTCAAGACTTTCAACAATTGTTCCACCTGCACATCATTCAACAAAGAAGAAATAATTACTAGTAAAGTATCATTTAAGCCAAGAAATTTATACCTCAAGTGCGGAGGAAGTGGTTTGAGCTCTAGTTGTGGTGGCTCAATAATAGATGGCTTTGCGGGAGGTGTAGATCTATTCTCCAAATCGAGAGAAATCTTTGGTGGAGCATAAGAGTAAGAACCACGCCCCTCCAATGCATTTACCGAATCCATAAAACCGTCCATATCCTCACCGTCAAAGTTCACCAAGATAGCAGCCAATGCTTCCCCGAGGCATTGTTCTTCCATCTTACTTTCAACAGCATCTTCCACCTCGTCAATAATATCAATCACCGAAATGCTCTCATACTCATTCGGTAGCTTCATACCCTTACTTGCTTGGAATGTAACCTCTTCATTACTCACTCAGAATTTGATTTCATTCCGTTCCGAATCCATAAGTGCTCTCCCAGTGGCTAGGAAGGATATCCCCAAGACAATAGGGATTTCTTTGTCAATAGCACAGTCAAGAATTACCAAATCAGCAGGTATATGAAACTTTCCCACTTTCACAATCACGTCATCAACAATTCCAACCGGTCTCTTGATGGAACGATCAGCCATTTGCAACCTCTTTCTTGTTGGCCTTGGCATACCTAATCCCGCTTGTTTGTAGATGGCAAACGGCATTAAGTTGATGCTAGCCCCATTGTCACAAAGGGCCTTTGCAAAATCACGCACCCCTATAGTGCAAGGAATAGTAAAGGCTCCCGGGTCTTCTTTCTTCTGAATGGGGTTTGTAGCAATAATAGAACTAACCCGGTGAGTCAAATTCACCACCTCATTCTTGGTGGTTCTCTTCTTTGTAATCAAATCTTTTAAGTATTTAGCAAAACCAGGCATTTCTTGAAAAGCTTCCAAGAATGGTATGTTCACCGATAACTGCTTGAGAATGTCATAAAACTTCTCAAACTTGCTATCATCAACTCTTCTTGCAAGTCTTTGAGGAAAAGGAGGAGGAGGTTTAGGAATAGGCGGAAGAATGTTTGATGTTTTTGTTACCTTTTCCTTTACCCCTTCTCGGGTCTCTTCTTGAACTTGCACAACTTCCGGAGTTTTCTCAACTTCCACAACATTAGGCTCTTCAACCTCAACCCCTTTTTCAAATTCTTCCACATCAATTGCTTGCTCGCCCTTTCCTTGTAGTATCTTCCCAATCCTGGTAGTGATTGCCATGATATGAGAAGTTGGGCCACTCCCACTTCCCTTTGGATTCGCAATTGTATCGCCAGGGAGTGTTCCCTTCTGCTGTGGATGTTGCTCACGAGAAAGATCTCTCATTTGAATTACCAGTTTCTGAATAGCCGCAGTATGAGAGACAACCAACTCAGTCGTGTTCCTCATGGAATTATCTCATTTTTCTTGATTTTGTAGTATCCTTTCAAGCATACTTTCCAATTTAGACTCACTGGAGGAACCTTGATTTGAGTACTAACCCTTCGGGGGAACATAAGGATTGGAACTTCGATTTGAAAAGTTGTTGTTGTTGCTCCAGTTTCCTTGGTTGGAGCTACCATGGTCGTTTCGCCATTGGTGGTGACCTTGCCCTTGCAGGTTTGGCCTCCATTGATTCTGTGAACCTTGACCTTGGTAGTGCTGCCTTTGGTACCCTCCTTGAGAGTTGTTGACATAGTTTGCCTCCTCATAATCTTCATTCGGTACCGGCTGCACATTCTCAACCACATTCACTTTCTTCTTTTGGTTTTCAGTGAACATCTTTGTTAAAACATTGACATTCGTAGCAAGTTCTGCAATTACTTGGTCTCTCTTTTGATTTTCCTTGATGATGTTGCTCAAGGAAGGAGAGCCAATTGCGATTCCGCTTGTAGAGTCCTCAGAATGCCAAGCTTGATTGTGCTTTGCCATTTTATCCAGTATTTGAGTCACACTTGCAAATGACTTGTCCATGAACAATCCGGCAGCTGCATTCTTTGCTATTGATTGGTTCATCGGATCCAAACCCATGTAAAAATTTTCCAACAAAATGGAATCCAGGAAACCATGGTTTGGAGACCTCACCAAATATAATTTAAAGCGATTCCATGCTTCATGTAATTGTTCGCCTGGTAACTGCTTGAAGAAGAAAATCTTATCCCTGAGCTCGGACTTCTTGCTTTGTGGAAACCATTTCGACAAGAAAGCTCGGACAAGTTCGGGCCAGGAATGAATGGAATTTGGAGGAAGATTCTGGAGCCATTTACTTGCGTCCCCAGCTAGAGAATACTTGAAGCATCTCAACCTCAGGGCATCGTCGGAGACATTATTCTGCTTGTGCATTGCACATACACCCAAGAAATTTGTGAGATGTTGTGTTGGATCGTCATCAGTGGAATTCCTGAAAAATCCCTCCGCTTTAAGCATAAGAATTAATCTGTGTTCCACTTTGAATGTTGCAGCACCAATAGCAGGAGGTACAATAGCATTTGTATCCTCTATATACTCCTCAATATCCGCAAAAGAATTTGCTTCCACTTCTATCTCCACATCATCACCATAGTCCGACATGTTCTCCTATCAACACCAAGCAAAACAAACAAAGTGTGATAGAGTAGAATCAGACATACAGTAAAGTATACACTAATTAGTAATTTCAAAACCGTATTCCCCGGCAACGGCGCCAAAATTTGATACGCTCAAATTACACCTTAATAAACAACGTAAGCGGTCGGTGTCAAATATAATAACCCAACAAGGTTGGGGTCGAATCCCACAGGGAATAGGTGTGAAACGTTTACTTGATTAGCGTAGTACTCAACTACAGTCGTAATTCTAACAGGTAATTGTAACAGAAGTATGAATTGAATTTAAGTTTAAATAAAGACTAATTGCAATATTAGGAATATGAATAATATGATTAAAGAAACCAAGGTTGTGTCCCCCCTTTTGAAGTATAATGCTATCGATGTCAATATGATATATTTCCAACGGAAGAATCTTTTGATATGCAATTGATGTCTAATTGACTATCTAATATTTTCCAATAGTTGGGTAATATTTCCTCTTTATGATTTTCCCAAATACAAAAGAGTTGTGATTAAGAACAATCAATTTATGCCAAATTAAAACCCACTTATTCCTAAGCAATTTTATTAAACAGGGTTTAAATCCTTGAGTCTTTGTTATTTACTTCTACCAAATTCCACCCTGTTTTCCCAAGCAAAGATGGAACTCAATGGCGTTTGTTAATGTTTGCAACCACCAACAATTGTTTAAAGAATAAGGAAGTAAACAAATATCAATCAACCATTGAAACTATATTCAATATCAAACACCCAATAACAACATACCCATTTAGGGTTCACAACCTTAGTGTTTAGAATTAGCTACTCATGCTAAAAACTGAAGTTGAAAGAATCATAATTGTCATAACGCTTACAAAGTAGAAGATAATTGACTCAAAAGCTTCCAAGAGATAAAATAATTCAAGCCTTGTACTTTCTGCTCTAAATTCTGACAAGATTTTCCCACAAAACCCTAATAGACCTATTTATAGAGGCCCAAAAATCGAGGCGAATTTCGGACTGATTTGCCCCTGAAGTCAACAATCGACCGCATTTCTGTCGCATAACAGAGATATGGTCCGCAATTCTACCGTTGAAACTATATTCAATATCAAACACCCAATAACATCATACCTATTTAGGGTTTACAACCTTAGTGTTTAGAATTAGCTACTCATGCTAAAAACTGAAGTTGAAAGAATTATAATTGTCATAACGATTACAAAGTAGAAGATAATTGACCCAAAAGCTTCCAAGAGATAAAATAATTCAAGCCTTGTACTTTCTGCTCTAAATTCTGACAAGATTTTTCCCATAAAACCCTAATAGACCTATTTATAGAGTCCCAAAAATCGAGGTGAAATTCAAACTGATTTGCCCCTCAAGTCAACAATGCGACCGCATTTCTGTCGCATAACAGAAATGTGGTCCGCAGTTCTTACACGCCTGTCGCAGATTTCACCCCTGGGTTTTGCCTTCATAGCATTCATGATATGCGGTCCGCATTAAAGAAATGCGACCGCATTTTGCATTGCGATTCCATCATACAGTAGAGTTCATACTTGATCTGCGGTTGATTCTGTGGTTAGCATACCAGTTATGCGATCGCACTTCTGACTCTGAACTTCACCCAAAACTCTACTTGTGTCTGCGATCTCCATGTGCACCTATGCGGCTCGCATAACAGTTATGCGATTGCATATGCGATCGCATCCTTGACATAAATGTTTGCCCAGAAGTCTATCTTGGTTTGCGATTTTGACGTGAAGTATGTGGCTCGCATGTGATGTTTGCGATAGCATATTCACCTCTGCGATGATTTTCTACTCTTTTCTTGTCTTTATTTGGCTTTTTGAGCTCTTTTCTATGCTTTTAGGTCCTACATTTCATGTACTACAAAAACACTAAAATTACATAAGTACCGAGGGAATTTGCATGTAAAACAAGTTAAAATCTAAGCAAGTAGTATCAAAATGTGCCGAAATTCTCCGGCACATCAGGGGGTCTAATAAAGCTCACACGTCGGGCTAGCAAAGCCCCGTTTCGAGCATAGATGAGGACCAAATCGGGGCTCACAGGGACGCTTCGTCCGGGTGAAGACCACTGACTTGATCCCTTTCGAGCTTATGTCACTCCCTGAGAAATGTATCACGTAAGCATAGCTTTCCTTTAAATGTCGATTTTACGTTCATCTCTTTTTTCCTCACTAGTATTTGTGGTAGTGCAGTTGTTGTTCGAGTCCCAAATGCCATTTCTCAGTTCAAGGAGTGGATCAAGGAAATTTGTTCGCAGATGCCTTATTCCGAGTGCACATGGCGCAAACTCTAGAAGGGCCGCCGGGAGTCCCGTTCTCACGGTAAGATCTCTCTCCCGAATAAGTAACATTAGGCTCCTTTTTTAGCACCATAGTCTCATTTCCTCTTTTTTCTTTTCGCAGGCTTGCCTAAGACCATTGAGCTTAGGCCATCAGCAGGGGACGAGGACCAGTCCGTTGATACCTCTGCTTCTGGGCAGCTCGGGGCTGCAGCAGGAGAGAAAAAGAAAAGGAAGGCTCTGGGTTCCCTGAACTCAGAGAAGAAGAAGCCAAGGAGAAGGTTGGTCCATAAGCCAAAGGAGTGTTCTAGCTCTCGAGCACCCCACTCGGACTCGCTTTTTCGGCTCAGGGATGAGCCCGAGGAAGATGATATTTTTGTGGCCCGTGAGCCGATCTTCCCCGAAGAGCAGGCTGCAACCAAGGGGGAAACAATGGAGGCTGATCCCCCTCAGGTTCGGGAGGCCGATGTAGAGATGAGGGCTGAGACCTCTTGAGACGCCGGCTCTGCTCCGCCTTATGTCATAGAGATTTCGGGGTCACCTTCACTCATCGACTCTATGTTGAAGAAGCCCGAGTGGTGAAGGAGCGATCCAATGAAGAGGCCCATGGAGCGGACGATCCCCTTCGTTCTTTTTTCGAAGGTGTGGACTCAACCGCTCTGGAAGACTTCTCCGGGTTGCGAGATGTAATGACCTGACCGGTCTTTTTGATTTCTAGATCCCTGTTCCCCTAAATAAGACTCCCAGTATGTGATTTTTTTATTTTATGAGTTGCAGGGTTGGTTAGTTTTGGTTTGGAAGGGTTCGGGTGGAAATCGGAACACTTAGTTCCTTGTTGATTAGCTTTAAAGGGTTCAAGTTTGACTTGGGTCAACATTTCTAGTAAACGACCTCGAAACTAGGATTTGACGGTTCCAACAGGTTTGTATGATGATTTTGGACTTGGGCGTGTGTTAGGATCGGGTTTTGGGTGACCCGAGAGCGTTTCAGCGCCTAAAGTTGAAAGTTTCTTTATTGAAGGTTTTAAAGTTCTTTAAATTTGGTTTGGAGTAAGTTTTGGAGTTATCGAGGTCCGTTTGGGATTCTGAGCCTAGGAATAGTTATGTATGGTGATTAAATACTTGCACGCAAAATTTGGTACCATTCCAAGTAGTTTAGGTATGATTCGGCGCGTTCGGAGAAAGTTGGAAGAACTTGAAATTCATAAGTTGATTTGATTTGGTTTGGGGTGTGATTCTTAGTTTTGGCATTGTTTTTTTGCATTTCGAAGGTTCGAGCAAGTCCGTCTCATGATTACAAACTTGTTGCTATGTTTGGACGAGGCCTCGGGGGCCCCAAATGCCATTCGGACAATGCGCGAAGGTCATTTGGACTTGGAAAAACGGGCTGACGCATTAGAGCTTCTGGTGCAATCGCACCTGCGGAGGACCAGCCGCAGGTGCGAGCTCGCAGATCGAGCCAGCAACCGCAGAAGCATCCTAGCGTGGGCTACCCAGGGATCGCAAATGCGGAGTATAGACAACATCTGCGAAAGCGCAGGTACGGCACGTGCACCGCATATGCGGTCTCGCAGAAGCGGGCTAGTTGTCCCTAGATGCGGAAGTACGCCAGCTGGGGGGGAGCCGCATCTGCGATGATATTTCCGCAGATGTGGAGCCGCAAAAGCGGCCGATGAGCCGCAGAAGCAAAAGTACTGGAGGCAGTGAGGTCCATTTAATACGGGACTTAGGCCGTTTTGGCTCATTTTATTTCACTTCTTGGGTGATTTTGGAGTTTCTTAGAGAGGGGATTTCACCTATCTATTGAAGGTAAGTAATTTGTATCCAATGCAAGTTAAATATATAGATTACGGGTAGATTTTAACATGTAAAATTGTGACAATTTTGGGTTTAGATGAAAAATCTAAGTTTTGATTTAAAAAAAAAAAGAGATTTAACCACAAAAATGGTTATGGAATTGGGTGAAAGTTATATATTTGAGTTCGTGAGGTTATGGGTAACAATTATCTTCGAAAATTTCTGGAATCCAGGCACGTGAGCCTGGGGATGAATTTTAGGAATCTTCCAATTGGGGTTAGATAATCACTCTAATAGTTAGATTATGAACTTTTGAACATGTATTGATTAATTCATACAATATTTGACTAGTTTCGGATTGTTCGGCACTGAGTTGAGGCCTTAGAGTGAATTTGAGGAAGGAAAGCGAGCTTTGAGACAAGGTAAGTCTCTTGCCTAACCTTTTAAGAGGGAATTTACCCCATAGGTGATTTAAATTACTATTTGCTTCTAATTTTGGGGGCTGCGTACGCACGAGGTGACGAGATTTCATGCGTAGCTACTAATTATGCTTATGTCTGGGTAGTTTAGGACCCAAATAATGAAATACTTGTAATGTTTGCACCCTATTTGTTAGTTAAAGTGCCTAAATTATATGGGAACTTGATAGAGGAATGCTAAAAGGACCGACTTCCACTTACTTGAGTTTTGACGGGTACTTGACCCGTTAATAGAAATTGTACTTCCTTGTGAGTTAGCCTAGTACTAGATTTTAATCGGATGTTTATAAAGTATCCTCACTTCTAGTGGAGCGGGCTGAACGCCTCGGCAGTAGAATAGATGTATCTATGGTTCGTGCTGCTCGACCCTCGGTAGTGTACACATAATTCTGGATCGGACCGTACGACCTCGGCATAAATTGTGCGTGATAATACACGTAGCCAAGTTATACTTGATATTATTTTATGGCTTAAGCGGTTATAATTATTTAATGACAGAAATTAACTTGGAATTTAATTAGTGAAAGAATTATTATTACTGCTTGTTATTGAGTTGTATTTATTATTTACATAACCCATGCTCATTTAGAATTTCCGTATTTTATTGTTAGCCCATAGTAAGTATCGATGTCGACCCCTCGTCACTACTTCTTTGAGGTTAGACTAGATACTTATTGGATACATGTTATTTATGTACTCACGCTACACTTTTGCAGTAATCGTGCAGGTATGAGGCTGGTGTATCTGGCGATCATATCGGCGCGCATCCCCGTTACCCCGAGGCCTACTGGTGAGCTGCTTCCTGAGCCGTTCTGCAGCACCTAGAGTCTCTCTCTTGTATCAAGTTTCTGTCTACTTTATTTTAGATAGTAGTTAGAGTTTTGTATATTCTACTAGTTGCTCATACACTTGTTACACCAGGTCTTGGCACATATACTAGTAGACTTTATGGTTTTGGAGAATTTATGTCACTATATTGGCCCACTTAGTTGCCTTCGTTTTATTTTTATTGAATTTTCTACTCTTAATCTCTTAATAAATGGAGTTTAATTACTTGGAACTTATTAAAAGAGAAATTGCATGGTCAGTTCACTGTTGGCTTGCCTAGCGGCGACATTGGGCGCCACACAGCCTATAGGAGAAATTGGGTCGTGACAGGCGACTTGGAGGTGCCGAGGAAAGACCCATCTTCTGAGGTCGGCGGGCTGAACTCGAGCCCAAAATTAATCAACCAGTTCCCCGCCCCGAGCATGGATCCCAGCTGTAAGAGGTCAATAATCATCACCGTGCCGGAGGATGCCCGGGTTCTTTCTGCCCCTGTTGGAGTAGTGAGTTACCTCCGGTGCCTGGTAACCGAAGAAGACAAGGCGAGAATAAATGAGGTGGATGTGCCATGCTTGTTCAACGAAGCACAACAGGCGTTGAACAGGGTAAGGCATCATTACACTCTTCCATCCTCTGACTTAATTTTTGATATTTCTCATGTCTTCTCTCTTTTATCTTTATGCAAACCTCGGTACTCCATCATGAAAGTTTTCTCCGGTACCGAGTTGAGGTTAACCAGCTCGAGGCTGAGGCCAAGGAGCTTGCCGAGAAGAGAGACACGTATAAGCTTCTCAGCGAGCAACACAAAGGAGTCGTCAAGAGTCTCCAGGCCGAGTTGGATGTGGCTCAGAAGGAGCATGCTGACTTGGTGGAACAGGAAAAGATTTTCGAACTTAGCAATGACGATTTAGCCATGGCGACTAACGACCAAACCTCGCAGGTCCAGCAGAAGGTTGACTGAATCGACCACCTCCGGGCGACGATTTAGCCATGGCGACTAACGACCAAACCTCGCAGGTCCAGCAGAAGGTTGACTGAATCGACCACCTACGGGCTGAAATGAACGAGGTCCAGGCCATGGCCGATGTCTGGAATGGAAAAATGGACTGACTGGCTTCAGAAAAGGAAACCACCCAGGAGCAGTTGGCATTGGTAGAGGTCCAACTCCGAGTTGCGAAAGAGAAGGCCAATGCACGGGCTCGACAAATCGAGGACCTCCAAGCTCAACTGTGTTCGGCCATTGCTGAACAAGAAGCCCTTGGCAAGGAGCTTAAAATAACGAGGTCCTAGTCGGAAATAACTAGGGGTGATGTTGAAAAGATGGTGGCCCAGTACAGGGCTGATGTTGAGGCAGTCGAGGCCCGCCTGAAAGTTACTGTTGAGTACGTGAAGCGGTTGACTCGAAGGGAGAACCTCGGGGAGATTCATACCCGAGGTTTCGACCTGTCGGTCGAGATCAAAGAGGTGAAAAGGCTCAAGGTAGAGGCCAAGAAGTTGGCTGAATCTGAGGGTGTAGAAGGCTGTAAGAGCTCCGGTGAACCCGAAGATGGAGAAGACCCTGACTGCTCCGGTGACGAGGCGGGTTCCGATGAAGATCAGTAATAGGTGCCTTAGGAATTTTTGTCTTTGTTTTTGCATTTTGTACATTTATTTCGTTGAGGCCATTTTTATTGGCCTTTGTAAAGATATTTTGGAATGTATATATAAGGTTTTTTCCCTTTTGGCAATTTTCAATTCTATTACCTTTAGCATCCTTTTTACAATTGCAAAGATTTCAAATGCCTTATCATAGAGTAAAATGTAGTAATAAGTTGTTGTTCAGAGGTACGAACAAGACTTGTTCTCAATGTAAGTTTTGTTTGAAACTTGTGGGGGCTCGGTATGACTGGAAGCTTTCTCCAAAGTGCTTGTTTAAGTGTTCTTAGACTATAATTTTAGCCAAGGGTAACCTTTGAACTGGGATTGGAATTTTAAAGGTCTTATGTTTTAATTACGGGCTTTGGACGTCTCCGAGTCGTTTTTAGGGGTGGCCGTAGCCTTTTAAGTTCAAGCACAATCTAATAGGCTTTGTACCTCTGGGCTTCGATAGTCCAAGCCGTCCGAGTTTGTCTTGGATGACAGTCCCCGAGTAGGGGTGGCCGTAGCCTTTTAAGTTCAGGCACTGCCTAATAGGCTTTGTACCTCCGGGCTTTGATAGCTCGAGCCATCCGAATTTGTCTTGGACGACAGTCCCCGAGTGGGGGCAATCGATCGGATCCAGATAGAGGCGGTCCTTGGGCTCGATATCCTTAAGGAACAAAACGTAATAGTCTTAAGGGACAAAATATGTATCTGCAAGGTAGAAACTTTCTTTCACTCATGTGCGTAATATACAAGATTGTACGTGTGTACAAGCTTCGTGTTATGGCTTAGGTGGTCTATGCGGGCACGATTCATTTGACTGTTTGGCCCTTACAACAAATCCTATCCACCGAGCATAGACTATTCAAGCATAAAGTTTCCTTCCTTGCTAAAAATCATTACTCGAGGGTGAAGGGCACCAGTATTCGAGGTCGACCGTCGAGAGGGCTCGGATATTGTTAAGGTGTCCATCGATTCTGATTCAAAACTGGTCTTCGATTCTAAGTTAGCACGATCCACTTTTGCCTCGTTAAAAACCTTGTCGAAAACCCAGTTGGGACAAAACCGGTTCAAGGGAAAAAGAGTGCAACGCGTGTTTCAGGACTAACAACTACATCATCCATTGGTTGTTGCTTGTAAGTGTCCAATTCACAATATATATCAAGAAAGAATGAATGGGGTCATAACCTTAGAAGTAGCATCATTTTAAGTGGGTCGCATTCCAGTTGTTCGGTAGCCGCTCCCTGTTCCCTTATACGAGTTTATACGAACCTTTACCGGTAATCTTGATAATTCGATATGGACCTACCCAATTTGGTCCCAGCTTCCCTTCGTTCGGGTTTCGGGTGTTCAGTGTCATATTTCTTAACACCAAGTCCCCGATATTGAAGTGCCGAAGGTTGGCTCTCTGGTTGTAATACCTTCCGATCCGCTGTTTCTGGGCGGCCAACCGGACGAGGGCAGCCTCGCGCCTCTCATCTAATAGTTTTAGGCTCGTACTCATGGCCTCACCATTCAACTCTTTGATCGCATTTTGGAACCTGAAACTCGATTCTCCTACCTCAACCGGTTTTAGTGCTTCGGCACCATAGACCAACGAAAACGGGGTGGCCCTGGTTCTAGACTTTAAGGTCGTACGATATGCCCACAGGACTTCGGGCAAAATTTCCTTCCATTTTACTTTGGCATCGGTCAACCTTTTCTTAAGTTTTTGGAGTATTGTCTTGTTTTTAAACTCACCCTGCCCGTTCCCACTAGGGTGATAGGGTGTTGACAAGATTCTTTTTATCTTATGGTCCTCGAAAAATTTACTTATCTTGTTGTCAATGAATTGCTTTCTGTTGACACATACGATCTCGGCCAGTATCCTGAACCGACATATTATGTGGTCCCAAATAAAATCAATAACTTCTTTTTCTCTGAAATTCTCAAATGCCTGAGCCTCAACCCATTTATAAAATAGTCAGTTATAAATAATATAAATTGAGCCTTACCGAGTGCCCATGGCAGGGGACTGACGATGTTCATTCCGCATTTCATGAATGGCCAAGGAGACAAGACCGAATTTAGTAGCTCCCCGGGCTGATGGATCATTGGTGTGTGCCTCCTATAGCCGTCGCATTTCTGCATGAACTCCTTCGCATCTTTCTCCATGTCGATCTAGTAATAACCAGCTCCGATTATCTTACGAACCAATGATTCAGCCCCCGAATGGTTCCCGCAAGTGCCTTCATGAACTTCCCCCAAAACATATTCGGTGTCTCCCGATCCTATACATATGGCGAGTGGGCCATCAAACGTTCTTATGAATAGGGTATTATCTTCAAACAGGCTGAACCGGGCTGCCTTCATGCACAGAGCTCTCGATTCTTTAGGATCCGAGAGTAGCTTCCCGATTTTCAGGTAATCTTATACTTGTTTCTCCAGTCCCAGGTTAAGCATGTCGAGTTCATCTCGGTGTGGCCTTCTTCCACTACAGATTTCATGAGTTGTACGACCGTTCCCAACTGAATTCATCGTCATCAACCGATGATCCCAAGTTAGCCAGAGCATCGGCTTCGCTATTTTGATCCCGAGGTACATGTTGCAAGGTCCACTCCTTGAATTGATGTAGTGTTACTTGTAGTTTATCCAAGTATCTTCGCATTTGTTCCTCTTTCACTTCGAACGTCCCATTGACTTGATTCACCACAAGGAGGGAATCACATTTAGCTTCAATCACCTTGGCCCCCAGGCTTTTAGCCAATTTGAGACCTGCAATCATGGCCTCATACTCGGCCTTATTGTAAGTCAATTTCATAGTACTAATAGATTGCCTAACTATGTTAACTGTGGGCGGCTTCAATATGATGCCGAGTCCAAACCCCTTTGCGTTCGAAGCACCATCCGTAAAGAGGGTCTAGATCCCCGAGAAGGTCGTCAAGGTTAGCAACAATTATTTTTCGACTTCGGGTGTTAAGACAGGCGTGAAGTCAGCCACGAAGTCTACCAAAATTTGAAATTTGATGGCGGTTCGGGGTCGATATTGAATATCGTACCCACTAATTTCCACTGCCGATTTGGCCAATCATCCTGAGAGCTTGGGCTTGTGCATTATGTTCCTCAATGGGTAAGTAGTCACGAAACATATGGGATGGCACTGATATTATGGACTCAACTTCCTGGAGGCGCTTAGCAAAGTGAGCGCCAATTTCTCCAGGTGAGGATACCTCATTTCAGCCTCGCCTAGAGTCTTGCTAACATTATATATAAGAAATTGCGTATCTTCTTCTTCTCGTAATTATATTCCGCTATCTCGGATACTGCTAAGTATAGGTACAACTGTTCGTCTGCCTTCGAAGTATGAAGCAAAGGTGGACTCGAAAGGTACCATTTGAGTTCTTCCAAAGATTGTTGGCACTCCAGTGTCCACGAGAAGCTATTTTTCTTCTTCAATAACGAGAAGAACCGATGGCTCTTATCGGAGAACATCAAAAGAACCGACCCAGGGTGGCTATGCACCCGGTTAGCCTTTGAACGTCCTTGACGTTATCCACCACAGTGATGTCTTCTATGGCCTTAATCTTGTTGGGATTGATCTCGATCCCCTTGTTGGACACCATGAATCAAAGGAACTTCCTGGACCCGACCCTGAATGCGCATTTCTCCAGGTTCATCTTCATATTGTATTTCTTCAGTATGTTGAAGGTTTCCTGCAAATGTCCCAAATGGTCCTTTGTTAGAAGGGACTTAACTAACACGTCATCAATATAAACCTCCATAATTTTTTCCTATTTGCTCTTCGAACATCCGATTTACTAGGCGTTGGTAAGTGGCACTGGCATTTTTTAGTCCGAATGGCATTACGTTATAACAATAGTTGCCGTATTTAGTAATGAAGGAAGTCTTTTCTTGGTCGCCCCGATCCATCCGGATTTGGTTATACCGGAATAGGCGTCGAGAAAGCTGAGTATCTCATGGTCGGCCATCGTATCGATCATGCGACGATGTTAGGCAAAGGAAAAGAGTCCTTAGGGCATGCCTTGTTCAAGTCTTTGTAGTCTACACACATTCTTAACTTATTTCCCTTTTTAAGCACTACCACTATATTTGCTAACCAGTCCGGGTACTTAACTGTTATAACCCATATTTGTACGTGTTAGATTACACCGTAAGATAGTCTACCTTGGTTCGAGAAGAGAATTACCTTTGAGACAATAAGAGTTTAGTCCTATTGGTCCTAAACGATGCAAAGGTGTATAAGGGCGGTGAACAAGTATTAGAGGATAAACGAGTTAAGGATGTTGTAACTCGCGTTTTTGGGAAAATTGAGAGGTGTTTAACATTACCAAGATGTCATGTTTTAAGGTATTTGAATGATATGATATCCGTTTCATAAGTCTTGAAGTCAAACGAGTTATGAAACAAAAGTCGACAAAAGTTGTCGCAAATTAGGTTCACAATTTTACTTAAACGTCAGGTCAAATGTTTCAGCGATTTTCTCCCAATTTACAAGGAATTACGGGGTGATCTACCTACCAAATTAAAGGTCTATGAGTCTAGTTTCCAATTATTCAAACCGTTTGTCAATACAATCTTGGAGTATTGAGATAATTGCATTTCCGTTGAACTGCGCAGGCTGGTAGGTGACAAGTAGGTGCATCACCTACTTGCCAAAATTAAGGGCTAAAATTTAAAAGCCCCAAGTCGGTTAAGAGAGGGCTTTTAAAAGCTTCTAAATCCAGTTAATTCACTATTATTTCACAGCCTCAAAAACGAAAAGAACCCCTGCAACCCCTCCCCAAAATAATCCCAAACAAACCCTAATCGATTTTTCTCTCTTTCAAGTTCTAGTTGAAGGTAAACCCTAGAGTTTGAGGAACCAAAGCAAGGGCTGAGTTATCTAACAAGCAAGGTGAGTTTACTAATCTATTTAATACATTTTTTCTACTGTTAATTCTTGGTAAGTCGTTCTATGTGTGTAAGAACTCACGGGACGGTGATCGGAAGCCGTGAGTTCGAGTTATTCACTTGTAGCGAACTGTTTTGTGAACTGTTTTGTGTTGCTGTAAAGCTGCGTGTTATACTACAGATTTGTGGAGTTTTGGATGAGGAAGGGTTTGGAGAAACACCATATATGTTTAGGGTTGTGGCCTGATAGTTGTTCATACCATTTCCGGATCGTTTGACACGACTATAGTGGCCATTATACGTATGAAGTGATTGGTTTGTGCGTGGACTGTTTTGGGAGGCTCAATATGATTTTTATTGATGTTGTTTTGCTGTTTGGTGACTTTTTGGACTTGTGTGAAGTCATATATATAGGGGAGGTTCTGTCCGTTTTATTGCAAAATAGGTTACAGTCGATACATAATAGTTGCGACGCCTGAACGATAACGATAGTATCATTTCTCTTATTGTAGACTAAGAAGCCGTGGAAGTTTCATAGCTTGAGATTGGAAAGTATTGCAAGGTATGTGAGACTATCCTTTTCCTTCTTTTGCATGACTCTGACTGTACACAATGCAATGAACGAACCCCAAAGATAGTCTACTCTTAGAAGGTAGCAGTACGTATATTGTTTCCCCTCTTATGGGAGGATTGATATGTTATTATTTCACCATGGTAGTATGACTCTTATGA
>MCJB01010233.1:110164-152912 GCA_002018475.1 Nicotiana obtusifolia | reverse complement strand
GTGTAATGAGGGCGGGTGGCACGCCTGCCACGAGATATTACTTAAGAGGGCGGGTGGTACGCCTACCACAGAATATTGTGTAATGAGGGCGGGTGGCACGCCTGCCACGAGATATTATTTAAGAGGGCGGGTGGTACGCCTACCACAGGATATTGTGTAATGAGGGCGGGTGGCACGCCTGCCACGTGATCTGTTGTTTCCTTGATTTGATATTGCAGTGCATATCTTTCTTTCTCTGTTTATTTTATTGATGCACTTTTATTATCTGTTGTAGTTGCATATATGTTTAAGTTTAACAGGATTATCTGGAGTCCGGTCTAGCCTCGTCACTACCTCGCCGAGGTTAGGCCAGGCACTTACCAGCACATGGGGTCGGTTGTGCTGATACTACACTCTGCACTTTTGTGCAGATACCGGCGCAGCAGGTGTCGGACAGTAAGTAAGACGGACATCCAGTTTTTGCGTGATCACCCAGGCGACCCAAGGTAGTACTGCAGCCGTTCGTAGATCTTGGCGTCATCTGTTCATCCTTTTGTCTCTATTTCCATGTAGTTCGGAAATGGTGCTTTTGATATTTCTTTCGAGACTATTGTATGTAGTATTCTTAGTCTGTCTGTGAATACTGTGTCACCAGTTCTTGGGTAGATTTTTGTAAAGGAAAGACTCTGTATATATATATAATATTTCCGCAATTGTTATGAATTTATGTTTATGAATGGTGATGTAACTAATGATGTTAATTATCGGCTGGCCTAGCTCCCATTAGTAGGCACCATCACGACTCCCGAGGGAGGGAGATTTGGGGTCGTGACATAATCAGATATCGATTGCACTAGAGGACGAAAAGAAGACCATCTTCACTTGTGCTTATGACACTTATGCTTTTAAGCGAATGCCATTTGGGTTATGCAATGCACCTTCGAATTTTCAAAGGTGCACGATGGCAATATTCAATGATATGGTAGAAATATTTGTTGCAGTATTTATGGATGATTTTTTGGTCTTCCGAACATCTTTTGATGAATGCTTAATGAATTTGAACAAAGTGCTTGCCAGGTGTGAAGAGACGAACTTAGTGCTGAACTGGGAGAAGTGCCATTTTATGGTATAAGAAGGAATTGTACTCAGGAACAAGGTATCCAATGATGGGTTGGAGGTGGAAAAGGAAAAAGTGGATGCAATTGACAAACCGACACCTCTAATCTCTGTCAAAAGAGTCAGAAGCTTTTTGGGACAAGCAGGTTTCTATCGTAGATTCATTAAAAATTTCTCAAAGATTTATGCTCCATTGTGCAGGTTGCTGAGAAGGATACGCCTTTCAAGTTTGATGAGAATTTCTTGAAGGCGTACGAGGAGCTAAAAAAAAGATTGGTGACTGCACCAATTATCATCGCCCCAGACTGGGGAGAGCCTTTGGAGTTGATGTGTGGTGCCAGGGACACGACAACTGGGGCCTTACTGGGCTAAAGGAAAAACAAAGTGTTCCACTCAAATTACTACGCCAGCGAGAGCCTAACCCAGCTTAGATAAATTTCATAGTTACAGAGAAAGAGTTGCTAGCAGTAGTATGGGCGTTTGACAAATTTCGGGTCTACTTGGGTTCTTCTTTTGTAGGAATTTGACGTGGAAATCATGGATTAAAAGAGGGACAGAAAATCAGGTAACAAACCACTTGCAACACTTGGAAAATCGCGCACATGTTGAGGAAGGGGACGAAATTCAACAAAGTTTCCTGTAAAGCAATTGCTAGCCATCACAGCTGGCACAGCCCCATGGTATGCTGACTATGTGAATTTCATTGTAAGTGGGGTGACTCTGTCAGAGTTGTCACCGGACGGCAAGATACAATTCATGCATGATGTTAGATTTAATCTATAGGATGAGCCATTTTTGTTTAAGCATTTTGCAGATCAGTTGGTGCCCCGATGTGTCCTTGAGGAGGAGATGGAAGAAATTTTACATGATTGTCATGCCTCACGTATGGAGGACACCACGGCGGAGACAAAACGGCAGCAAAGGTGTTGCAGTCGGGTTTCTATTGGCCCACTCTTTTTCAAGAATGTGCATGCTTTTGTGAAAATATGTGATACGTGCCAAAGGATGAGTACAATTTCAAGAAGGCATGAGATGCCACTGTAGGGCATACTTGAGGTCGAAATCTTCGATTTTTGGGGTATATATTTCATGGGGCTGTTTCCAGCATCAGATGGCCACCGGTACATCTTGGTTGCAGTTGACCACGTCTCAAATTGAGTTGAACTGTGGCTTTTACTACGAATGATGCTAAGGTAGTGGTGAATTTTGTGAAGAAAAATATTTTCACTAGATTTGGAACTCCGCGTGCTTTGATCAATAATGGAGGTACTTGCTTTTCTAACAAACGATTGGAAAACTCTTGGCTAAGTTTAGGGTGAGACACAAGGTCGCAATTGCTTATCATCCGTAAACCAGTGGTCAAGTTGAGGTTTTGAATAAGGAGGTGAAGAAATTTTTTGAGAAGATAGTGCGCACAAGTAGGAAGGATTGGGCTAGCAAGCTGGATGACGCTCGATGGGCATATCGCACTGCATAAGAAACTCCAATTGGCGCTTTGCCGTACAGGTTGGTTTATGGGAAGGCTTGTCACTTGCCCATTGAGCTTGAGCCGAAGGCATATAGGGCGATTGAGAAGCTCAACTTTGATATGGATCCAGCTGGGGAAAAACATATGTTACAACTAAATGAGATCGAAAAATTTAGATTGCACGCATATGAGAATGTGAAGTTGTATAAAGAGAAAACAAGGAGATGACATGACAAACACATTTTGCACCGTGAGTTCGAACCTGGTCAAGTCATTCTATTGTTCAATTCAAGGTTAAAGCTCTTTCCTGGGACTCTCAAGTCTAGATGATCGAGTCCATTTGAAGTAGTGTGGGCTACGAAGCATGGAACTGTTGAGCTAAGGGATCCCCAAAGCGATGGCACGTTTTAGTCAATGGGCAGAGAGTTAAACGCTATTGGGGTGGTGGCGTTCGCCATCACAAAAATTTAATAGACTTGGTGGATGTATGAGGTAACATTTTTCCTCATGCCGCGACATTAAATCAAGCACTTATTGGAAGGCAACCCAATGTTTATTGCTTTCGTAGCTTAGTTTTTTCTCTTTTTAGTTAGAGTAGACTAGAGTGTTTGTTTTTCTTTGTCGTTATAGATAACGTAGGTAGGAATGGTGTGGAATGTGTACAATGGATGTACTAAGTGTTCAGGGGAATTGGGGATTCATTAAAAAAAATATTCGGAGAACCAACGCCCCCCACTACTTGGGGCGCACAAAATAGGAGAAAATTTTCCCCCAGCGCTTGGGGTAGTGCGATACACTGGGCTGGGGGAGACAGGTAAGTTTTTTTAATTTAATTAATTCATTTTACTTCTTAATTAACCGATTAACCCTTGACCCGACCTGGATACCCATTTCTGACTCTAATTAAAATAATTCTAACTCCCTAAATTCCCCCATCTCTCTTCTCTCTCCCCACTCTCTACAAAATATCCCAAACCCACACTAGCACCCCCCCTTCCCTCGTTCTCTCTCTCTCACACACTACAAGGGTATGTTTCTTCTTCTCTTCTGCATCTCCTTTTTGTTTGTTTTTGTGGTTGTTAACCCCATCCCCCATCTTGAATGACACCTATCACAACTCTCCCTTGCAAAGTTCTTCTAGAAATTGAGTACACGATGGCTAGTTATTGGTATGAAATAAAATGAAATAGCTTGCTAAAATCGGCTGTGAAAGTTTTATACAGAGTAGTAAAATATAAGTCCCTCTACTTTGTTCAAATTTGGGAGGGTAACCATGTTCCACCATTGTTGAATTTAGTTGCACACACTTGATGCCCACGACCTATTCGATAAAATGCTTGAATGACTATTTAGTGCACATGTGAAGTATGAGTAGCAGATTGTTGTAGTATGTGCTTTTGGGCTATGTGTGGGGTTTTTGGGGGTGGTTTTACATAACCCGAAGCTTTTTTACTACCATGCCATAATCACACTACCGACCCTTGTATCATGCATAATGTATATTGTCTCCTTTTGTTAGAATTAGTTAGTGTATTGTATTACTTGTAGTAATTGGGAATCAAGTGTTGCTTGCTTGCACTAAGGCTAATTCATGGACATAGTTGACTACTTGTTTGTGAATGGAATAACACTTGGAATATAATTGTGTGGCATGGGGAAGTCTTGAGTACCCAATGTCTTGTGGTGCAACACTTCTGCACTTGTTGAACAACTATTATGAATATATTGCGTAGAGCCTTCGGTTCGTGATTTTTTATTAGGTTGCAATGGCTCGTGATGGTGCTTGAAAAGGCAAAGGAGTGGGGAAGCCCTCTACTACTGCTTCCCCCTCTTAAAAAGCACAAGCAAGGGGAGGGGTCATCTCGGCAAGCAAGTAGCAGACGGCTTAAGGAGGGCATCTTTGGTACCACGGGCCCAATGGGATTTGGCTCTTGTGGATGCTATCTAGCACCTTCGAGCCCTATGGGCGTATGTATATGAAATGGGGATCAATGTGACCACTTTGGGGAGGAATTTCCCCGATATGCTAGCCCGATTGAAAAGTATGAAGATGGATAAGTTCATTAAGTGACCCGAATATGCGAACTTGAGCATTGTAAGGTAGCTGTATGAGAATTATAATGAGCACAGTTTCATGTCATGGGTCAGAGGGACGGAAGTGCCACTGGATAGGGAGTCGTTATGCAAATTGATTACCCAAACCTGAGGAGGTTGAAAAAGTTTGTAAAGTGCTCGAGCTATACTGCGATTTGTCACACTCTATGTGGCATAGATTCCAATTGTAAGTGAACGAGGACAAAGGGTGATACCCACAATGAGATGCTCCAATTTGACTTCAACAGAACTACCAAGGTGCGGCAGAGCTTTGTGCAGGCCAGTCTGATGCTAGTGGAGCACAACACCGGGTGCACTCGAGCTAGGGTATGTTTGATCTTCTTTCTGATGACCGGGAGACCAGTCAATGTGGGTGAGATGGCTAAGTTGTGCTAATCTTGGAGATGACGTAGGCATTTCTTTGCTTGATCTTAGATGTTCTTGTCACTTACAAATAACATTTTCCTGTTGCTAGCCCCTTTGAGCATATAGACCTTTTCCTTGGCACCCACATTACAAGCCATATCCCGATTTTGTTCTTAACATGAGCTTGCTGAACCCTTACCTCCGAAGGCACTTAGGTGCTAAAAGAAGTAAGGTGAGAGGTTGGGAAGTAGCTTTCGAGTGGAACCATGTAAGGGCCCATAAAGTGCACTAAAGTTGTGAAAAAGACCACTAGCCGATGAACATTAATATATGGAGTGTGTGTGGAAAAGCAAGAGAAAAATAAAATACAAATAATGTTTATAGTCAGAAAAAAAAAAACACTCACCCACATCCCTCCTAATCTTACTAATCCGTGCTAGTGGGGATGTAGAAGTGATTAATTGAAAGAAAACGGGCTATGTGTGTACGGTTTGTGACGAGTGAATTGGTTGAGAAGAATATGTGCTTGATTGTTGAGTGTAGTGTATTGAAGTGCTTATGAGGGTTAGTCACTATTCCTTAATGTATCCTACCCATCCCTTAGCCTACATTACAACCCATAAGTCCTAATTGATCCAAGACTTGGCTAGCTTAGAGTAGTGGAGATGTACACTACGGCAAGCTTATGGTACGAACACAAGATACACATGAATTTCTGTGTGAGAGTGAGAGAATTTTGTTCAATTGTGTGATGTCCTTAATTTATGTTCAAAGTCAAAGATACACATGAATCTCTTGTTTGTTGGTGAGGGCGCATGATCTCATGACGGATTGGTAATGTTGTTAACTTATCTTGTTGGGTGACTGTGCGAGTTGAGGATGCTTAGGGGTAATGAGTCGTCTCTGAGGTAGGTGGTTATGGGTAGGTTGTTTGAATTAGTTGAATTGAATCTTTTATACTTGGGTACGTTTAAAATAGGAAGAATGTGAATGTCGTATGTTCATGCTTGATTATCAGTATCGACCATTGTCAAAGGTAGAGTGTATGGTTGAAAAATTGAATTGCTCCTCCATCGTTGATATGTACGTTGTAAGCGATGGTTGATAGTTCCATTGCTCGATGGTGAGCAAGGGTTTAAGTGCAGGGTGTTGATATTCGGCTTAAAGTATGTGTATTTATATGCATGTCAACTCAAAGTTTACTCGTATTTTTCAGAATTTGGATGTGAAATGTAATGATTTATTCTATTTTCATGGTATTTTTATTTCTAGGAGTCAACCGGAGGCAATGCGAGACGAAAGTGCACGAATTTAAAGCAAGAAGAGAACAAACGAAGAAAATCGGCAAAGTGCAACGCCCAAGCCAGCGCCCAGCGCTGCCTAGGGCGCAACTTCTAGGTGCTAAACCTTTCCAGTGCCAGGGCTAGCGCCCCGCGCTACCGTGTGCTCTGGGTAACAGGATGTCTTCTATTTTGCGCAGGACAAGATTTATTGTCACGACCGCAATTTCTCTCTGTAGGACGTCGCGATGGCACCTCGTCTCTAAGACTAGGTAAGCCTAATGCTTACCAAATATATAACCGATTTTAACAAATTAACTATTTAGCATGGAATAGAAATTTCTACAATAAGCCAACCATCTATGATAGATACACAACATCCCAAAACCGGTAGTACAAATCATAAGCTCTACTGAGTTCACTAGATACTTGCTAAGTACAAATGTTCCCGAATAGAAATAGACAATAAAAAATAAACTTTAGAAGGTGACTCCTTGGCCTGCAAAGGCGACGGCAGGTCCATGAGTCTCCACAGCAATGCCCGATCAGCTAGCTAATAATCAACAAACTGCAAAGTACCTGGATCTACACAAATGTGCAGAAAGCGTAGCATGAGTACACCACGGCGGTACCCAGTAGCATCAAGATTAACCTCGGTGGAGTAGTGACGAGGGACAATCAAGTCTTAATAACCTGTACAAGTATGAATGTGAAACCAACAGGGAACATATCAATATAAAGCTAAGCATGGTATTAATAAAAAACAATACTTACAATAGAAAACTAGAAGCAATACTAGCAACAAGGCACAACAGGTAATGACACCGAATACAGTTTAAGTCTGGTGAAACGAAGTAAGGTAAACAAGTAACAACTCAATGAGAACAAGCGCTTTCACACAAGATTTATTTGAGAACTTCCCCTAGGTACCACACCTCACAATCACAATTCACGGGTAAAAATTAACAAACCTAATCACTTGGCATCTTGTGCCCACATTACAAATCACAACTGCAGCATCAACCCATGTGCTAAGGGGGTGACAACATCCCATATCCGCACGGACAACTCATGTGCCAGCAATAACAATAACTCATAACCGCACGGACAACTCAAGTGCCAATAGTACAACTTTCATACAAAAGGCAAGTAACGAGAATACATGTAAATAACCAATAATCATCACGATTCATCTTCTTAAACCAAAATGAGAGATTAATTATATGTATGCTTGTTCAAGTGTTCTATCACAACAACTCCAATAACACAACCACAAATAGCCCTCGGCTCAACTACATGTGCCCGTATGCCACAACATTTCCTCAAAACAACTCCAATAATACAACCACAAATAACCCTCGGCTCAACAACACTGAGTGGATCAACAATAATAATAACACGAGAGTACGACAAATAAATCAACACAAGAATTACAAAACACAAAGAAACGGAAGAACGTGCTCACAATGAAAGACATGACAAGTAATAATGGTTTCAACAAGAATAACTCAACAATGAAAGAAATAGTGTGTAACAATAATTCCAAATAAGAATGACCCAATGATGAGAGAGATAAAATGTAACAATGATTCCAAATAAGTACAACTCAACAATAAGAGAAATAACACGTATCTATGATTCCAAATAAGTACAATTCAACGATAATAGATATAAAATGTAACAATGACTTCAAATAAGGATAAGTCAACAATGGAAGAGATAACAATAACTTCAATTAAGGATAATAAGCTACGGATTAGACGCATGGCAATAAAAGAGGTAACAACGTCAATTAAGGCATATAAGAGTATATTTGGCAATAAAGGGTGATAAATGGACCAATCAATTTCAAATAAGACATGTAAGGGTAAATTTAGCAATGGAGGATTTAACATGATTAGAGAACTTCATTTTAATGTACATAAGAACCTAAGAGTCTAAACCGATCAAATTTTCACATATAAGCCGTGCACACACTCGTCACCTCGTGTACACGTCTTTCATGTAGTTCAAATAGTACAAATAAACGAATCCCTACGGGGTAGTTCCCCCACACAATGTTAGGTAAGATACTTACCTCAATAGCCATCAATCAACACTTTAAAAGCTTTACAATTCACCTACGCTCGGCTCAAATATAACCAAAATTGACTCAATAACATCAAATAATACAAGAAAAATCAATTCCATTAAGTAAGCTACAATCTTTACACAATTTCTCAAAAGTCAACAAAAGTCAACCCCGGGCTCGCCCAGTCAAAACTCGGGTCCAATGTAGATTCCGACTACCCATACCCCACGAGTTCATATATGTGATCTGTTTCAAAATCCGAGTTCAAATTGACTCTCGAAAACGTAAATTCTTATTTTTCCAAAACTTGACAAAGTTCCACAAATTTTCACTTTGATTCAAATGATTTTGATGTTAAAATCTAAGATATATTGATGGAATATGATTAGACATAGATTAGAACTACTTACCCAAAGTTTGCAGATGAAAATCCTCTCTCCAAATCGCCTCCCACCGACTCTAGGGTACCAAAAATGAGACTAAAAATCCCGCCCTCAGCTTTTGTCCAGTCGCAAGTGTTGCAAATGCAACCTGCCACAAATGCAAACCCTACAAATGCGAAGAAATCACCGCAAAAGCGAAGTCCCTCATACCCCTACTATCATCGCAAATGCGATGATTAGCTCGTAATTGCGAACTGTGGACTTCCTCAAAAGCAATCAAATTGATCGCAAATGCTACCATTGCCTAGCCCAGGCCACTATCGCAAATGCGATGCAGAGTTCACAAATGCGGACTCTTCAGGACACAATGCTCTTTGTAAATGCGATGATGAAGTTCGCAAATACAATAGTTGCAAATGCAAACCTATTTCTCGCAAATTCGATATCTAAGCACCAGCAAAAACCTGAACCTCCTGCGAACTCTCTGAAATGCATCATAAACTCACCTGAGACCTCGGGGCTCCAAACAAAACATACACATGTCTAAAACTATAACACAAACTCGCTCGTGCAATCAAATCATCAAAATAACATTCGAAATCATGAATTGAACCTCAAACCACATGATTCAACATGAAACTCAAGAACTTCTAAAACACAATTGCGCGTCCAATTCCTATCAAATCAACTCAGAATGGCGCCAAACTATGCGGACAAGTTCCAAATGACAAAGAGGACTTATTACAAGTCCCAAAACAGAAATCCAAACATGATAGCTGTGAAGTCAACCTACGGTCAAATTAAAAATATTCTAAGCCTTTAACTTGCAAACTTTCCGCAAAACAACACAAAATCAACCTACGGACCTCCGAAATCGATTCTAGGCATACGCCCAAGTCCAAAATCATGGTACGAACCTATCAGAGCCATCCAAGTATCGCTACAGGGTCATTTATACAAAAGTCAAACCTCCGTCAATATTTTTCACATAAGCTTCTAAAGTTAGAATCACTCATCCGAATTCATTCTGAATCTTCCGAAAATCAAATCCGAGCATGCAAACAAGTCATAATACAAAATATGAAGCTATTCAAGACCTCAAACTACTGAACGGAACCTTAAAACACAAAATGACTGGTCAGGTCGTTACATTCTCCCCCTCTTAAACAAACGTTCATCCTCGAACGTGCCATGTGTCTTTCCCAAGCCATCAAATCATTGTATGAACTCACCATGCACATACCCACTGGTGATCCTACGTCACCTCGATCCACACAAGCCCGAAAACACCATCTCAACCGCAGATTATTCCTTCCACTCATGCCAATAAGCCTTTAAATCAAATCTTCACACCTACCAAGGGCCTTATTATCGCACAAACACACTGTAAAATCCTTAACTAGCTACAACGGCTTATACATACACCCACGAGGTAACCACATAACATAACACCTCATCCATATGCCCATAGAATAAATTTTAACCGCAATAGCCTCCCTTTACCAAATCTGGTATCGGCAAACAAACTCATATCGACTAGAACCTTGTTCCAAACCCTCACAGTATTGAGAATAACGCAAGAAACATGCGAAACTCGTAATTACTCATCCGATCAACACGCCACCTCAAACGCCACATGGGCACATACATCGCAATCCAAACCCAACATGCACATCTCGAATATGACTGAATAGGAAAAGAGGAACACATGAGAGAATTGTCAAAAAAGCCAAACAGGCACAACTCCCAATCGATACGATACTACGAATCCCATCCTCAAGGAAGAAGCAAGATAGACACAACAATCACAACAAATCTTACCTTAATATGACCTCTCCATGGCACAAATCTCAGCACAAACACACCTATCCATCAAGGAAACCAGGTCCCCATCCTTACCTCGAAACCACAAGTAAAATAAACATCTCATCAACTAAGAAACTCTACCAACTAACCCTGTCGAACCAAAACCACGACACGAAACAAACTGCTCATACCTATAGGACACCCTGATCATAAATCGTGGCCAAACCACCCAGAAATCACGCCAAAATCTACTGTATTTAACTAACAAAAAGTCCACCCAAGTCTCATGACCTATAATAGCAACCAACCAGAATGATAGACCCAGGCTATCAAAGTAAGATTCTCAACTGGCGTGAACACATGAACAGAGTACAAGAATCACAAAACACAACCATATCTGAAGCAAGGTAGGATGAACCTTACCAATAAATGGGACCGGATCAAAGTAACGCAATTGCATCTCAATACTCAATTGAAACCATACCTATAAGGACATCATCTGGTGCATTGGCCTCTGCCCAACCAGGAGGACCGTAACAATGGGCTCGGCCTCCCTCTCTAGCGCGACCGCTATTCGCCTGACCTCCACCCCTAGCTAGCAGTGCAGGTATAGAAGAAACTGGAGCAGAACTCATAGCCTGAGTAGCCTGCTATGGCTCATCTGTCTGGTGTCTGGGGCAATCTCTCACCATATGGCTGGCACCCCGATACACAAAGCAACCTCTCCACTGACGTGGTTGTGGAAGCTGTCCGTTATGGGTGCTCTGGGACCCATGTATGTCTGAACACCACGTGAAACCTGAAGCGCAAACTGAACTGGCTGACCCACAAAACCTCTACCATGACGTACCCTGCTTCCAAAATAGGGATCAATAGATCCTCCCAGTCCACGAGGCCTCTCAGCCTCCCTGCCCTCTCTCTTCTAGCCCCGCATGCCTTCTAATCGATGAACGATCTCTACCACCTGCTGAAATGAAACATCCATCTCCAACTCCCAAGCCATGCTGAATCGGATACCATAATTGAGCCCCTCAATTAACCTGCGGACTCGCTCTCTAACTATAGAAACCAACGCAGGTGTGTGTCTGGACAAATCACTGTGTCTAACAGCATACTCTCACACAGACAAAGTACCCTGGCGTAGCTACTCGAACTCCGCGTGCCATGCATCCCAAAGGGTCTGGGGAACAAACTTTCCCCAAAACATCTCTAAAAACTATGTCCATGAAAGTGAAGCTGCATTGACTGGGCTACCCTCATCGAAAGCCCACCACCATTGATATGCTACTCCTGACAACTGGACTGTAGTAAAGCAACCACGGTCATCTCCACAATACCCACGATGCGGAGAATATGATGACACTTCTCTAGAAAACTGTGTGCATCCTCTGAAGCTAAGCCACTGAAAGTAGGAGGACGATACTTCTTGAATCTCCCAAGTCCTAGATTCTCCTCCTCAGATGCCCCTGGCTTGACCTCAGGCTCAACCGGAATAACAGGCTATGCTAGCATGACACCTGAGACTTGACCAATGTGGACTCGCTGCTTTGGAGTAGGGGCGACGGGAGTCTGAGCTCCTTCCCCCGTCTGTGAAGTAGCTGGATCAACCGCAATAAATCCCGCCTGAGCCAATGTATCAAACATGCTCAGGAGCTTCGCTACAGTCTCTTGAAGTCTCGGGGTAGCAACAGGCACCTCCGGTGCCTATCCCCTAATCGGAGTTACCGGTGGCTCCTCGGTTGCTACTCTAGCAGGTGCTCTAGCTGTAACACGTGCTCTTCTTCAGCCTCTGCCTCTACGTTTGTCTCTGCCCCTAGCAACACCGGCTTTAAGGGCAGCGTCATCAGTAACTGCAACTCGTGTTCTCACCATCTGTGCAAGAATAGAATGACAAAGGCTCAAACTATAAAATCAATAAACTCACACGATAGGAATGAAAGAAGTGAAGTTTCCTAATAGTTTCATAGCCTCTCGAAGATAAGTAAATGTCTCCCTACCGATCTGCAAGATACTAAACTTTCTTATGACTCGTAGCACCTATGAACCTAGAGCTCTGATACGAACTTGTCACGACCCCAATTTCCCTTCGTAGGATGTCGTGCTGGCACCTAGTCTATAAAACTAGGTAAGCCTAACACTTACCAAATAAATAACTGATTTTAACCAATTAATTGTTAAGCATGAAACAGAAATTTCTATAGTGAGCAAACCATCCAAGGTAGATACATAATATCCCAAAACCGATAGTACAAGTCATAAACTCTACTAAGTTTGCTAGAAAATCTCTAAGTACAACTATTCCGGAATAGAAATAAGCAATACAAAATAAAATTTAAAAGGTGACTCCTTGGCCTGCAAAGGCGACGACAGGTATGCCATGAGTCTCCAAAGCAATGCCCGATCAGCTAGCTAATGATCAACAAACTGCGAAGTACCTGGATCTGCACAAAAATGTGCAGAAAGCGTATCATGAGTACACCACAGCGGTACAAAGTAAGCATCAAGACTAACCTCGGTGGAGTAGTGACGATGGACAATCAAGTCTTAATAACATGTACAAGTATGAATATGAAACTAACAAGGAACAATATCAATATAAAGCTAATCATGGTAAAAATAATAAAATAATACTTGCAATAGAAAACTAGAAGCAACAATTAGCAACAAGGCACAACTGGTAATGACATCGTATAGTAAGCTGAATATAGTTTATGTCCGGTGAAACCAAGTAAGAAAAACAAGTAAAAACTCAATGAGAACAACTACTTTCACACAAAATTTATTCGAGAACTTCCCCAAGGTACCAGAACTCACAATCACAATTCATGGGTCCCAATTCACGAACCCTAATTACTTCGCATCTTATGCCCATATTACAAATCACAACCGCACGGACAAGTCACGTGCCAACACCATTAATACCTCATATCCGCATGGATAACTCATGTGCTAAAGGAGAGATAACATCTCATATCTGCACGGACAACTCACTTGCCACCTAATAACACAACCACAAATAGCCCTCGGCTCAACCACATGTGCCCGTATGCCACAACATTTCCTCAAAACAACTCCAATAACACAACCACAAATAGACCTCGGCTCAACAACAATGAATGGATCAACAATAACAATAACACAAGAGTACGACAAGTAAATCAACACAAGAATTACAAAACAAAAAGAAATGGAAGAACATGCTCACAATAAAAGACATAACAAGTAATAATGGTTTCAACAAGAATAACTCAATAATGAGAGAGATAGTGTGTAACAATAATTCCAAATAAGAATGACCCAACGTTGAGAAAGATAACATGTAACAATGGTTTCAAATAAGTACAACTCAACGATATTAGGGATAACATGTAACAATGATTCTGAATAAGTACAACTTAACAACAAGAGAAATAAAATCTAACAATAATTCCAAATTAGTACAACTTAATGGTAATAGAGATAACAAGTAACAATGACTTTAAATAAGGATAAGTCAACAATGAAAGAGATAAAATACCTTCAATTAAGGATAATCAACTACGGAAGAGACACATGGCAGTAAAAGAGGTAACAACTTCAATTAAGGCATATAAGACATGTAAGGATAAATTCAGCAATGGAGGATTTAACATGATAAGACAACTTCATTTTATTGTACATAAGAACGTACAAGTCCAAAATGGTCAAATTTCCACATATAAGTCGTGCACACACTCGTCACCTTATGTACACGTATTTCACGTAGTTCAAATAGTACAAACAAACTAATCCCTACGGGGTAGTTCCACCACACAAAGTTATGCAAGATACTTACCTCAAGAGCCCTCAATAAACACTCTAAAATAGCTTTTCCTTTACAATTCACCTCTGCTCGGTTCAAATCTAACCAAAATCAACTCAATAACATTAAATAATACAAGAGAAATTAATTCCAATAATTAAAGCTACTATCGTTACACAATTGATCAAAAGTCAATAGAAGTCAACATAGGGCCCGCCCGGTCAAAATCTGAGTCCCTCGGGGCTCCGAACCAAACGTCAACACAAGTCTAAAATATATCATGAAGTGGCTCGCTTGACCAAATCACCAAAATAACTTCTGAAATCATGAATCGGACCTCAAAGCACATGAATTCAACATGAAACTCAAGAACTTCTAAAAACACAACCGCGCGTCTATTCCTATCAAATCAACTCATAATGGAGCTAATCTTTGCGGACAAGTTCCAAATGACAAAACAGACTTATTTCAAGTCCCCGAATAGAAATCCAAACATGCTAGCTATGTAGTCAACCTACAGTCAAACGTTTTAAAACTCTAAGCCTTTAAATTGCCAACTTTCGGCAAAACAACACAAATCAACCTACGGACATCCGGACTCAATTCTGGACGTATGCCTAAGTCCAGAAATCACGATACGAACCTATCGAAGCATCAAAACACCGCTACGGGGTCATTTTTCGAAAAAGTCAAACCTCGGTCAACATTTTTCACATAAGCTTCTAAAGTGAGAATCACTCATCCGAATTCATTCCGAATCTTCCGAATATTAAATCCGAGCATGCACACAAGTCATAATACACAATAGGAAGCTAATCAAGACCTCGAATCACTGAACGGAACCTTAATACTCAAAACAACCGGTCAGGTCGTTACAATTATTTCGGCTCTACACACCCCAACTCGTATAAAAAGAAGTCTAAACCTATTTTAGAGGGGGAGATGCCACTTTGAGAGAAAAACACAAGCACATAACACTCGGTAGCAAGGATTCTCAATTTTTCTTCATCTTTTTTACTATTTTCAACTATTCAACACTTATAAAGTTATTTAATTTGATCAAGAGTGGCTAAGAACTTCATTATTCTGGGGTTATGGGTCATTCTTGACTATTGTAATTTGATGGTTGATTGTGTTGCTTGATTCTATCATTTTAATTTGTTTATTCAATTTTGCACATAATTATTCTATTGTGTAGCTAACAATAGAGTTCTATCTACGAATATATAGTTAAACTCGAAAATGGGAACTATAGATTGCATATAAGATTGAGTAGAGTATGTTCTTGAATCTGGGCATTGGAGAATAGATTCACGATTAGGATAGACATATTCTGGTTTCATTGGTTATTCTTGCAGGAAACATACATGTGTTCTTGTCAATTTTGATTCTATAGACATAGAGTCTTAGGTAGGGTAGAATAAGCGAGCGAAGTGTCAAAAGAACTTTGGGCGCATAATAACCCTACGAACCTACAGATTAGATAAGTCAAGTGATTACATCAGCCGGAAGAACGCAATAAAAGAGACGTTAATCCCATAACCTCTGGAATATCCCCTTCTCATTGAATTCTTTCTAAGTCTGTGTTTGCTCTACTTGCGATCTTATTTTCTTGTTTTCTTATTAGTTCGTAGTAATTTAGTTATAAAAATCACAATCATTTTTTCACATTTATTTGAGCATTAAAGTTATAAATATTTTAGATTGGACAATAGTTGATCATAAATCCTCGTGGGAACGATACTTTCTCATCACTTTATTACTTGTCGGTCGCGTATACGTGCGTGTGCATTTGGACCAACAGTAATCCATAAGCTTCGATCTTAGAAAAAATCCCACAAGCCAATCCGAGCTCACGTGCCCGAAATCCAAAATCAATAAAAAAATTCAATGATCCATAACCTGCCGAATCTAAATATGTAATAAGTTTCAAAAACCGAGTTCAAATCGGTACTCAAATCCTCAAAATACACTCTCTTGAATGTAGGCAAAACTCCTAATTTCCTTCCAAACTTCAAGTTTTAGGTGTAAAAATCCATAGGTAATTAATATATAAAGCCAAACCCAAGTGAAAATTACCTAACCCCAATGTAGCAGTGAAATTGCTCTTCAAAATCTCCTCTTCTCGAAGTTGACGGCTCAAAAATGAAATAATGGGCAAAGTCCCGAAAAATAGCAACTTAAATAGTTTCCCCCACACTATGCGAACGTGACCTCAGGCCCGAGTTCGCGAAGAACAAGCACCTAAAACCTTCATACCAACGCAACGTGCACCACGTGAACACGAAGGCCAACTGACTCTTAGCTGTGCGAATGCAAGAGACCAAGTGTGAATGCGAAAGATTATAACATGCGTTTAAGATAGTAAGATTCGCTTAAAATTTTAATACCTCTGAGTGATCGTGACTATTATTAGATTGTCAGTTCGATTTCCTTTAAGATTGATAAAGGAAAATTGCAAACTTGAGAAATTGCTTCCTATTGTTACTTTTCAACTATAGGAAAAGGAAAAGCTTTTGGTATTTGAATATGTCAAAATATTAACATTCTTTTTTTTTCTTTCCCTCCCATCTATTGTATTAGGAATTGAGTCTTAGTAGGTTGGTGTAAGTTGTTTAGGAAAAAGCAAATTAAAATCACAATAACTAAAGCGTGTAGGATTCTTTATGATAGTTAATGCCTGATAATGCATGATATTAAGATAGTTAATGAACCTCTGGAAGATTCCCACCATACAGAAACAAGGAAAGCAATCACAAAATAATCCACTTCCTAGTGGATGCAGAAAAAATTTCAATACCAACAAGATCACCTGTATCACCCCTTAACAAGAGACCCTATCACATGTCACTCTAGTTGATAAAACAATAGCCAAAACAACAGATAAGAAGCCAGCAGAAACAAAATCACAGAAACAACAAGAAAGTTCAAAAAGAATATCTGGGACACTATGGGCAGATCAAATGGAAGAAGACTCAGAAGAAGGGGAAATACAAGAAGAAATGCAAAGTGAAGAAGAAGGAATAATGGGAGCAACTAAGGAGGATTCTCAAAGTGAAAAAGAAGTTGACAACAACAATACCACTTTGAGGAAAAACAACAACACACAAGAAAACCACCAAGGAAAGCTACTGACAAACATATGTCAAGACCAAGCCATTCTTGCACCTCAACCAGAAGAAGACACAACACAAAAGGGTAACTTGGACCCTAAATAAGCATCAAAGAAAGGAGCAATAGTAACACAGTTACAAGCAATCATTAGAACAAAAAACTCTAACATTGCAGTAGTAACAAGGAATGAGGAAAAGCACAAGGAGCATCCTGGCAAAGACTTAGATGATGAAAGCACTGTTCAGAACTTCCTCACCATGGCCAAACAAGGAGACCTCTCACCAACTCAAGTAGCGTCGACTAGATTTCAAGCTTCACTGATCGTCGATGCATCTGTAAATACTTCGTCGCAGGTTGCGTCGATGATTTATTGACCATCAACAGATTTGCAGTGTGATTCTGTGATTTGCGAAACAAATTTGAGCAGTTCGATAGCGTCGATATCGCTTTTCTGCTTCGTCTGTTTGTTTCTGCTTCATCGCAGAGAATCTGAGGTGTGAAGCAAATTTGAGCAGTTCAACAACGTCGTTGCTGTAATATCTGTTTCTGATTCATTTCTGCTTCGTCAATCTAGTTGTTTCTGGTTCCTCTGTTTCAGCATCTCTAAGATTTCGCGAAGCAAAGTTGAATAGCTATGGCGGCCGCGAGCTCCCCCCGGCCTTTGGCTGTGGGAGAGAAACATCAAAACATCACCGACGTAATCCATACCGATGCCACAAAGTCATACGCTTCACAGTTTCATCAAAAACAATCCGCCGCAACGATATCGAAACTTGATTTATCTCCAGTGACTATCGAACATGGTGAACTTATGATTAACTTCACCATAGATGACGTTAATGAGTTTACAAGAGAGGAGGGACTTCACCAAGCTGTTATCATGAAGTTTTCCTATCGAGAACGAGATTTACAGCTGATTCGAAGGAGTTTCCAGTCGCAATTTGATATTCAAGGTCAATTTAGCGTAGGGCAACTGGAATATCGTCACTTGTTGGTTAGGTTCGATCTTTATGCAGATTTTGTTCAGTTTCTGTCGCGTTCAACTGGTTTTCTTAAAGCCAATGGAGATGAATTCTTCTTTAGAACTTTTCCATGGACAATAGGATTCAATCCGAAGGAGGAAACTTCTATGGCTGTCGTTTGAATATCACTGCCAAGTCTGCCTCCAAATTTTTTTGCCAAAAGATCAGTTATGTCTATTGCATCTGCAGTGGGCAAGCCTCTTGCAGTCGACAAGGCGACACATGAAAGTACAAGACCTAGCACTGCTAGGTTTAAGGTGTTGATCGATCTTTTAGATGAACATCCAAACAAAGTTAGGTTGCGCGTCGTCGACAAAGATACTGGGAAATTTGTTGTGTATTACCAGGCTATTGTCTATGATAACTTGCCAAAGTATTGCTCCTTTTGTAAGCATCCAGGTCACGACAAAACAGTGTGTCGATTTTCAAAAGCAAAATCTGGACAGAATGTTGATAGGAGCAGTGATCGCAATCTGCCAGTAGTTGATACGAGCACTGTTGAGCAGCTTAAAGGCGATGCGAGAGAGTTTTTGAATGCTAAAAAAACTGCTCACAATGTGGTTCAAATAGCAAAGAAGCATTCCAACAATACCAGGTAGCAGGTGCTGCAGGTGGACACTGCTAATGCTGATGTTACTGGAATTACAGCAGATGAAGTGAGTCCAGTTACTGCTGGTCGATCTGGAGATAAGAGTACTGTTGCTGTTGCTGAAAATACAGTAGCACCACATGACAAGGTTCCAGATGTGCATATTGAAGATGCTTTAAAGCTGAGGAAGGGATAGCACAAATCTTCCAGTGACATACCTGCATCGACAGTTTTTGCGAGAATGTACACTGCTACAGCTGGAACATTAAGAGCAGCTACTGATCGAGCAGATGATTGTGGACGACCAGTGAAAACAGCAAATATTGGTGTAGTTATTGGTCGAACTAATGGTAAGCAACAAAATGAAGTTGGAGGTTCTACTCATCGAGATGAGCGGATTAATACACCCAGTAACGTACCTAGCTTGGAAGGTGAGCCCCAGACTTTGGGGACTAAAAACGATGTACAAAAGGTCGTAGCTGGGGTAGAGAAAGATGGGGGTAATATTGATGTTGATAAAGGAGAACATGCAATCATAATGGGTGAGGATTGGGACTTGGTAACATCTAGAAAATCGCTTACAAAGAAGGATACATCAACAGGCCAGGTGAGTCCAAGTCTTCGACGAAATGCTTATACTATTGTAAACAGCTCCAATAGATTTGATGCTCCGGAATTCGATAAGGATGGACAACCTAAGATAGCAATTTTAAATGATAACGTGATGTCCAAACAAGTTGCTCCAAGCTCCAGTGGCGGAAACGAAGGTCGACACAGTGGTATTTTAGCTACAGAAGTTGGTGTTCGACAGACTGTCTCAAAGAACAAATTGATGGAGGATTTCAGTTCAAACGTACCTACATTGCAATTTTCCAGCCCTCACGTCGAAAAAATTATCAAGGACGCGCAAGCTGTAATGATGTTACACACAAATATGGTCGGACAGCCTTTAGTCACGTTGAACACTTCCACCTTTGAAATCCCTTCAAAGTCAGAAAAGTCGTTTGACGGAAATGAAGGAGACTCTGGGCAATTACTATTGTCCACTGGAAATAACAACGACGTCGTTCCAAATTTGAGAGAGATGGTTAATAAAACAAAAAACGAGTTATACAAAGGAATGGTATACAAGAGGTAGATCATGGGCAGATCAAGCTGAAGATAGCGAAGAAGACTATGGAGATGACGACGACGAAGTGTCGACTGACTATGCTGCACTTGAAAGTGATGAGGAAGAATTGAGATCAGTAGCATCACCTCCACTACCAAAAAGGGAAAGCAAACTTAATCTGTATGCCCCAGCTTTTATTCCCAGTAAGTACTCAACTGCTGCGACAAAGAAGAGTGCAGCAACAGCGGTATTGCCAGTAACTACTGGGCAGCAACAGCAAGAATTTAATTCAAGCAGCCCACTAGTTTTGAACACAGTTATATCTGCAACAGATACGCAGCAACAACAGAAGATTATTCCAGCAGAAACTTCTACAAAATCTGACCATCAGCAGCAACAAACTCGTGACAGCACTGGACAGCAGCATATTCGTGAATCCAGACAGCAGCTTATTCATGAATCTGGACTGGAACAGCAGCAGCAGCAACCTCGAGCACATACTCCAATCATATCAATGGAAGATGAACAGCAGCAGCAGCAACAAATTTTTGCAACAGCTGGACAGGAGCAGCAGCATGATAGACAGCAGCAGCGTGGACTTCAGCAATAGCTGCAAACATTTGTGTTAGCTGGGCAGAAACAGCATCAGTCTCCACGCACAAACATCCCAGTGATTTCACTTGAAGATCGACGACTTTTGGATGCGTTAGTAAGTCCCAAACCCTTACTTTCATTAACTACAACTCAATCATGTAGTGCTGGAAGTAAGAGAAGGCAAGATGTCGCGCAAACTTTAGTCATGACAGTCATGACAAAGGCGCAGGATAGTGTTTTGGAGTCTCAAGATTTTGTCCAAACATTGCCACAACAAGTTAATATTGAAAATGATACATATGAAGAAGGAGAGGAGGATGAATTGCTACAACAATGTCTTTTAGACGCTGCTAAACGAGGTGATTTATCACCGATGCATGTTGGGAAAAACAAGCAATCACATTCAAGGAAGAAGAGTTGGGATGGCAAGGTGAGTGAGGAGATAAATGTTAGGCGACTTCCTATAAGAGTTGCTAAGCAAAAACAGGCTGCCCAAACTACGTCTACAAGATCCAATCGTTCAAAGAAGAAATCATGATATTTGAGTACATTTAGAAGAGGCGGGTGGAGGATGATAAAGTGGTCAAAATTGAAGAGATCACAAGATTGGCAAAATTGAGTACATTTGAATACAATTTCTATGACATTGTATTTTATCATTTTATTAGCATTATCTTGTGTAACATCATCATAGAGTGTATTATAAACTCTATGATGATCATAGAATACTTGGCTTTGTCTAGTTCTTATTTTTTACATTCTTGCTAATAGATGAGGTTTTAGCCTCAATAGGAGTTGTAAGGTAAGGTTTAGCTCGGTGGGTGTTTGCCTAGGTACTATGCCTTCGGGTATAACCCAATGGCTATGAGATTATATGCCCTCGTGAGACTTTGCCGGCAGCTAACCCATGACTCCTCTACATGAGGCTGCCATAAGGGCATTGTGAGGAACAGAGGAGTAATTATATAGCCAAGGCATATAGGCAACACTAACGGAGCTTTTGTCCCCCTTACTTATTTTTCTGTTGTGGTTTGTTTATACTATTAATATAATATTATAATTTGCCAAAAAAAAAAAATAGCCAAAGTGAAATCAGCAAAGCAAAGACAATAGCAACACCTCTGCAGCAGGGGTTCAAACAAGAAGAGCTTTAACACTCCCCAACAATCAATGATGAATGCAATTATCTGGAACATTAGATCAGTCAACACAATGCAAGATTTTGAAAGACTAATCACATTACACCAGAAACATCATTTTGAATTCATTGGCATCATGGAACCAATGCAACAAGCAAGAAGGATGGAAAGGTATAGTAGAAGAATTGGCTTCACTCAAGCAGTGGCTAATGTCTCTAACAAAATCTGGGCTTTCATTGACAATGTATATGAGATCACAATCCTATCTGACATGGTACAGCAACTCACCTTGAAGCTTCTTCGCACTGAAACACAGATGGAACTCATACTCACACCGGTTTATGCTAAGTGTAATGCAACAGAGAGGATAAAATTGTGGGATTCACTGTATGATCAGGCTCAAGGCATGATAATTCCATGTTGGTATGAGGAGACTGCAATGTGATCTGTGATCAGAAGAAAAATTTGGAGGACTGCCAGTGCCATTCAATGAGGTAGATGATTTCAGACACTGCATCAACACCTGCAATTTAACTGAGTTGGGGTTCAAAGGAATCATATACACATGGTGGGACGGCAGAGCAGATGAGGACTGCATTTTTAAAAGATTAGATAGATGCTTAGCCAATGGAAAATTCCAGCACAGCAACTCAAGTATGGAAATACTTTCTACGAAGAGCAGGAATAGCACTTGAAAGACTATCCTTCCGTCAAGCAATAAGCAAATGTTGGAAAACACAAACAGTTGACAGACTCAAACCTGTGCTACAGGCAGTTCCATCTTGCATTGTATGGGAGCTATCGAAAAGAAGGAACTGCTGCAAACATGGAGAAACTGTCACAGTTAGCAAGGTCATCTATCAAGTTTCCACAACACTACAAGCACTAGTCCAAGCAAGAAAACCAGGACTCAATGTCCCACACAAATGGAAAGATCTCTTGCACATGATGGAAAACTACACCCCAAGTTTAACTGTCAACAAAGTTATATGTGAATTTCCAAATGAAGGGTGGATTAAAGTCAACACTGATGGAGCATCAAAAGGGAACACTGATGGATCATATATGCACTTGGCACAACAATCCCATAGGGAACAAACATCATAGCAGAAGCAACAGCTATTGTGGAAGCATTGAGGTTCTGCAGATCACAAAGCTACTCCCATATATGGCTGCAAACAGACTCAATGCTATTGAAAAACACCATCAATGGCATATGGAAGCCACCATTGTGCATAATTGATCAAGTACAGGAGATACTGCAGCTAAAAAAAGCCCTCACACTTAATGTAACACACATATACAGAGAAGGAAATAAACTAGCTGACCATCTTGCAAACTATGCACTAGAATTTGAGAGAATTGAGTGCTATGATTTCTGGCAGTTAGACATACAGGGCAAAAGAATAGTTAATGAAGATAAACTGCAATGCCCATAGTTAAGAGTGAAGGTAGCAAAATAGCAAGCAGGAAAAAGAAACAGAAGTCTTACACCAAGCAACAGGCACACTTTCTCCCCACTGTACAAATGATTAACAACAAAAGCTTAAGAATATACAATGTTGTACTAATACTCTCTCTAATTCTGCAGGCACACTACCTGATCACACCAAAGCTTAAACTCTCCATAAAGAACATGGAAGAATAGAGGAGGCTAAAACATTGGCTTTACACTAACATGTTGCTATCTATTGCTAGATGCAATAACTGGTTTTTTGCGGAATGCAGGAAAGAAGACATCATATCAACACAAGCTCTGCAACAAAGCAGGAGCACAGCAGCAACAACATCACCAACACATACCAATTGGCTTCTTGCTGGCTGCATGGAACAAAAACAGGGGTATGCCAATGCAGCACAATTACTGCAGCAAAACAAGAGCACAACAACAGCATGCTGCTATCTTGGCACAACGACAGCATGCACAACATTGGCCTTACACTAACATCCTGCTATCCATTCCTAGATACACTAACAGGTTTTTTGCTGAACGCAGGAAAGAAGACATACTAATTGGCTTCTTGCTAGCTCAAGGAATAAAAACAGGGATATGCCAATGCAGCACAATCACTACAGCAAAACAAGAGCACAACAATAACATGCTGCTATCTTGGCACAACAACAACATACACAACATTCGCTTTCACAACAACAGCAGAGAAAACTTTCACAAAGAAATTACAATCAATGAAGACTCACTACTCTTTACAGTTTCACAAGGAAACACAGGCTCACTGCTCTCTGCAGAAAAGAAGGACTGGAGAATACTGGTACATCAGGATGGAACCCAACTACTCTCCAAAGCACTCACCAACATCACAAAGTAGATATCTGGCCTCAGCAGAAATTCAAAGAAAGCCAAAGACAGAAAAAGAAATCATCACACAGCAACAGCCTCAACAAGTAAACCAGCCACCACACCAACAGTAGAACAAAAACAATCAAGGCAACATCTATCACTCTTCTCAGAACCATAGGAACAAGGTCATATCTGAATCATGCAATGTCACAAGGACAGAAGCCATCTTGAGCTGGATCATGCTATTGTTGCACTTGTAATGTGTGGTATTAGCACTCTTGGTGCTCATTCTATTGCAAATACAACAATCACCATGGTCCAGTTTCGAGAAAAACTACCAAGCACTACAGTCTTCAGCAAGTTTCCCACTGCTCAAAGGACACAACTCGTACCAACAAAATCAACAATGCCAATACAGCAACATAGAAGCAGCGGCCCACACAGACACAGGATAACACAACAGCAACTCCTCATCACAGCAATGCAGCCAATGCATCATCAGCAGAAATATCATCCACGTAGGAACAACAAAAGAAATCAAGGACATCAGCAAGAAGACAGAGGTACCAGAAATCACAGGAGAACACACCAACAGCACACACCCTCATCAAACTCAAGCATCCTCCAAAGCAACAAACAACAGCAGACTCATCATGCACACATAGATCAAAAGGCAACCCCAGAAGAAAACACAGCAACCAACAAGTACAGCAGGCTACATCTACCTCATGCACCATCCTCATACTTGATTATCATCGAAAACAACAACTCCAACACTCAGCGGAAGTCTCAATACTCAGCTCACAACAATCACAGCATCAACAACAGCAGACTTGAAATGGCACAATCAACAATACAACTGTGCAACCACAAGATACACACTAATAGCCATCTTCAACTTGGCTTTCCTTGCTTCAGAGGCCAAAGCAAAATTGAAGATTGTGCGTGCTTTTTTGTCATTCTTTTGCTAAATCCTAACATCATATCCTTTTGTCAGAGAAATATAGAAGGGAATAATTTCCTTATTCATGCAGTCACAGTAGAAACACATGTACTTTTTTGTATAGCTGACCTTGGAAATATGCACATCATTTTTGTACATACGACTGTCTACTACAAAATAGGCAGTCGTCACATCACCATAGGTCTAACTTCCTTTTGTTACTCAGGTTCTCTTAGTCAACACTTTACGATGACCATAGGTACATGTATTTCCTTTTGGGAGGTAAGGTTTATGTCCCCCTCCACCTTGTATTTTACTTCTATTAATAAAAACTTATATTTAACCAAAAAAAAACATATCGTGCTAGAAATACACTTGAGTTATTATTACTCAGACTCATATACTAAATGGATAGTTGAGATATTCATCAGAATTTTTGGTACGTAGAATAAGTTAATATTTGCTTCTTACAAAATTGAATATATCTTGATTAAATTAATTATGTATGAAAATAGAACTTTATATAATCAAATATTAATAAGTATCTATCATGTACTATTTACGTGAAATTCTGCGGTTGTATTTATTTTTAACTTTGGTGCAAAGGTCCATCATATAATACGAGCATTTTGGTGTACCTGTCATGACCCAAAATTTTACCAAAGGTCGTGATGTCATATAACCTCTAAGACAAGGTAAGTCAACATGCAATAAGGATTTCAAACAAAAAAAAAGATACAATATGTTGGAATTAACACAAATAGTGGAATAAAGCTCCAACAATAGCTAATACAGTGATACATAATATCTAACTCCCAAAAAACAGGTAGTACAGAGTCATGAGCTATAAAACCGAATACAAGAAGATGTCTCAATAGTGCAATACTGTTAAATGTATAAAATAGCAGTAAGAGATAAGGGAAAGGGACTCTAAGGGCCTGCGGCGCCCATGCATCGTTACCTTGAATCCTCTCTATCAACAGTAATGCTCACCCCTAAGATCTATACCAATGCACGGATCCAGAAAAAAAGGTGCAGAAGTGTAATATGAGTATGGAACAATATGTACTTAGTAAATATTAAGACTAACCTCAGTGAAGTAGTGATGAGGTTCAAGTCACGTGATACTCACAAATCAAGGTACTTGTGCAATATATATTTAATAACTTGCAACAGGAATATAACAAGAGGCAATATCATCAAGTATCAAATCAGGAGCTATCGACTCCATATAGATAGATCAATCTTGACAGTCAAGTCATCAACAAATAACATAGGCATAGAATAGAATGTTAGAATTCAACATAAAAGCATATAAAGTGCATAATACGGCATAGAGGATTCACTTGCATGGTCAAACATTTAACCTTTATGCTCAAACCACTCCATCATCGGATTCTTATAAAAATTATCCAATATCAGCCAATTTACTATAATCTCTGTATACGTCATCAAGAGAGAAACATAAGAAGGTGACCCGAGAGGGATAGATCAATATAGACACGCTGTACGACAAAGGCCTCGTGTCTAATAGTAACAATATCATCATAACCGCATGGCAAGGACCTCGTGTCACAACATCATCAATACCATAATATACGCACGGAAGACCTCGTGCCAACACTAAATTAATCAACTCAATATGTCCATATGTTCCATAATCATATCAATCCAAGATACCAATTTATCATAAAAGATACATATTGTAAAAGTACACACGGACATAAAAACAATAAAGTGCGGATGTGTGCTCAAGATGTGAAACATGACTACAGCTAAATCAATATGGCAACAATTACACAATAACACATGATGGCTAATTAGGAGATAATAATCCTAAACATGATCTCTAGAATAAACGGATAAGCTCATCATCTCACATATGCATTTCTTTACACACATTATAATTAGACAAATAACAATCCTAAGGGGTTTTTCCTCACACAAGATTAGACAAGATACGTACCTTTACAAGCACAATTCAACATTTTCCCTTATAAATCACCTCCAACCCACTCGAGTCTAGCCAAAATTAACTCAATAATGTCAAAAAAAGCTGTAGGAATCAATTCCAAACTATGTAGCTTCAAACTTTATTCAATTCCCAATGTCAATAAACGTCAAACTAGACCCACACGGTCAAAATCCGAGTCAAGGGATAGATCCCGGCTACCCATAACCCCGTGAGTCTGAATATGCGTATAGATTCTAAAACCAAGTCCAAATAATAGCTCAAACCCCCAATTTTCACTCTTTTAAGTTGTAGAAAAATTCGCAAATTTCCCTTAAAATTCCATATTTTAGGTAAAATCCAAGTACATTCTTGAGATAATACCAAAAATAAGTAAAATCACTTACCCAAAGTCTTGTATGAAAATCTCCAAGATAAACCGCCTCTCTCTAAGTTTAGAGTTCCAAATATGAAAGAATAGGCTAAAACCCCAAAATTCAATACTTAAATGCTCTACCCAATAGTACTTTTTGCAAATGCGGCACGTGCCTCTCATTCGCGAAGCATAGAAGCTTCTGCCCAGAAAAAGACCCTTCGCATTCGAACGTGATGACAAACCCCCCCCCACTACACAATCACGTCCAGGGCTTTACAAAGATGAAGGCCAATCCTCCAGCTCCCAGCTCTCAATTGCGAACGCGACTCTCCTGGCGCAACGCCAAGAGCAAGTCCACCAACTTTTGACGAATGCGACCCCTAGGTGTGAACATGAGGAACAAAACTTGCTGCACCAAAACCTGCATTGCGAACATGAGAATCCTCTCGCGAATGCGATGAACACCCAACATCAGCATAATCAACCAACTTCAAACTTGCTTTGGGTGGTCCAAAACTCACCCGAGCTACCCATGACCCTATCTGATTGTATCAACAAGTCTATATACATTACCCGAACCTATCCAAAGCCTAAATCAAAGATCAAATCAAAAGTTGAACTTCTTTTAAGTTCAAGAACGTCCAAATTTCAAATCAAGTGTGTGATTCGAGCCTAAACAATCTGGTACATTCAAACTTTGCACACAAATTCCAAACTACAAAATGAATCTATTCAAAGTTTTGGAACAATAATTCGAATCCAATATCATCAAAGTCAACTCCCAGCCAAACTTTAAAACTCTCCAAACCTTCAAATTGCAAAAACTTTCGGCGAATAGAGCCAAACATCCTAGGAACCACAAAATCCAAATGTGAACATACGCCTAAGTCTAAAATTATCATACGAACCTTTTGGAACCATCAAATCAACAACCCGAGGTTGTTTACACAAAAGTCAAACCTTAGTCAACTCTTACAACTTAAACTTCCAATAATGGAACTAAGTGTTCCAATTTACTCCAAAACCTCCCCGGAACAAAACCAATCATCCCCCCCAAGTCACTAAACCACAAACAAGCATATGGGAAAAATCAAATAAGGAAACGAGGCTCAAATATACAAAACGACTGGCCGGGTCGTTACATTCTACCTCTCTTAAACAAACGTTCGTCCTTGATGAGTTTAGAATCATACCTAAAATGCCAAAAAAGTGAGGGTATCTGCTCCACATATCATGCTTGGTCTCCCAAGTCACCTCCTCGACTGGATGACCTCTCCACTAAACCTTCAATGACGCGATCTCCTTAGACTTGAGCTTCCGAACCTGCCTGTCCATAAAAGCCACCAGCTCTTCCTCATAAGACAGATTCTAATCTAATTGCACTGTGTTAAAGTCCAAAACATGTTACTTATATTCATGATACTTTCGAAGCATAGAAACATGAAATGACTAACGAACTCCGAAAAGACTAGGAGGCAAAGCAAGTCTATAAGCAACCTCGTCAACTCTCTCCAACACCTTAAATTGGCCAATAAACCTCGGGCTCAACTTTCCCTTCTTTCCAATCCTCATCACGCCTTTCATAGGCAAAACTCTATGGAGAAACTTCTCACCTCCCATGAAAGCCATATCACGAACCTTCCTATTAGCATAATTCTTTTGCCTAATTGAGCTATGCGAAGCCTTTCCTGAACCAACTTCACCTTCTCCAAAGCATCGCGGACCAAGACTGTGCCCAATAATCTAGCCTCACCTGGTTCGAACTAACTAACCATAGAATGATACTGCCTCCCATATAAGGCCTCATATGGATCAATCTGGATACTAGACTAGTAGTTGTTGTTGTGGGAAAACTCTGCTAATGGTAACTAATCCCATTAGCCTCCAAAATAAATAAAGCATGCCCTCAACATATATTCAACGATCTAAATGGTTCGCTCACACTGCCCATTCGTCTTGAGGGTGAAATACATTGCAAAACTCCACCTGCGTGACCAACTCACGCTGAACAGCTCTCTAAAAGTGCAAGGTAAATTGAGTGTGGCAGTCTGAAATGATAGAGGCAGGTACACCATGCAAGAAAATAATCTCTGTGATGTAGATCTGAGCCAACTTCTCTAATGTGTAGGAAGTCATAACTAGAATAAAATGCGCCAACTTGGTCAACCAATCAACAATGACCCAAATAGCATCAAACTTCCTCAAAGTCTGTGACAACCCTATCACGAAGTTCATGGCAACGCACTCCTGCTTCAACTCCAGTATATCAATCTTCTAAAGCAAATCGCCCGATTTGTGATGCTCGTACTTGACCTGCTGATAGTTCAAACACCGTGAAACATGCGCAACAATATCCTTCTTCATACTCCTCCACAAATAATGCTGCTTCAAATCACAATACATCTTCGTAGCACCTAGGAGAATAAAAATACCACGGACTATGAGCCTCATTAAGAATCAACCCTCTCAAGCCATCGACATTAGGAACACAAATCCGACCCTGAAGTCGTAATACACCATTATTGTAGACATGTAACTTATGACCCACGCGTCACAATCAACTCTAATTGTCATAGTATTTTTAGAATAATTATTCGAGCTTATTCCTGTAGGAATTCACCTTTTATTGAATTTAATTCTATTTTAAGTATAAAATTGAAAATACAAAAAGATATAGTCCCAAATTTTATCTTTAATAATGTTTTATTTAATTCAATCAAAAGGTCTTATATTTTGTGGGTATTTTAAAACTATATTTTTCAGCTTCTTTTGGCCCAAGTTTGGTAAATCTTTGAAGCCCAGATTCAAATACTAGCCCAAATCCAACAACCCAATTAGCAGAAAATAAAAATTCCACACTTATCTTCTCTCTGCCACGCACGATAACGGCCTCTGACACAAAAAATATTCCCTCACCTTCCGCGATCGAGTCCTCTCCACGATCTCCACTAATTACAATAGATTTGGGGATTATTCTGCAAGAAGATTTTCTTAGGGGATAAGAATAGAGAGGATCCTCTGGAGAAAGTAGGTTATCTTGGAGAGTAAGGAGAGGGTCCTAAGGGAGAGAGTCTATGTCTTCACAGAGAGAGGGAGAGAAATCAGGAACATAAAATCGAGTGAGATTTTTAATTTTCTTCTCAAAAAACATCAGAAAACCCAAAAAGACACACGCATACTTCTATTTTCTTCACGATCGAGTAAGGCCACGGGTTCGATTCTAATTGCTGGTTCGAGTTCCGGTCGTGGTTCGTTGTCCCGCTACTGATATCGATTTTCAACAAACTAATAGGAACTCTCTTCCAGGTTCATTTTCTCGATCTCTACTTATTGCATTTTTATTCGATGGAAGTATGATAAAATCATGAAAATTTGCTTCTAGATTGGTAATTTTGTTTACGACACTTGATATCTCTGCTTTCATCGTATAATATGTTTCTTTCCTCGTCCTGCACTATTGTTTTGGTCACTTGATAGTTAGTGTTGGGTCATTGGTTGCGTTTGGTTTTTGGCGTTGCAACTGTTAAAAATTTCCTTTTCATTTTCCTAAGCTTATTATATGAGAGTTGTATAGCAAAAACCAGTCTCAAAATTGGACCAATCTGCCTTTGGAAGTTCGATATGCGACCGCATAACCAATATGTGGTTCGCAGTTTTGACATAACAATCGCAGATCGCAACCTTAGTTTGAGTCACTCACCGCATTCGTGTTTTGCGGTCCGCAACCACGTTTCGCGATCACCAATTAGATCGCATTCCTGACACTGAACCTCGCCTAGAATTCTATTCTGGTTTGCGATCTCCTTGTGCAATTTGTGGCTCGCAAACACATTATGCTATCGCATATAGGATCGCATTTCTGACATCATCTTTTGTCTAGGGTTCTGTCCTGATCTGTGATTAGTGTGGGCAATATGCGATTCGCATGTGAGATTTGCGATAGCGTATCCCCATTCACGGTGACGTTTTGCCCTTTTATTGTCTTTTGTGGCTCCTTGGACCGGGTTTGGCTAAATACTTGAAATGAACATTAAAAGAACGAGGTTATGAACTGAACTTTCATCTTTCTTTATTATAGATCTCATTTTCTTATCTTATTGCATTGCTCGCTAGTAACATGTTTTAGGCCGACCACACTTGAGTAGGCAATACTAGGACGTTTGCTAATTTTTGAGGTGAGAGTTCATTCCCTAGTTAAATTTATCCGGGGAATGCCCCGAAGGGCTTATGTATTTGACATTCCGGGGAATGCACCGAGGTACTTGTATGTGAAGACTAAAAGTGAACTCGTAGTATTTTGGTTCTGTTTTTCTTTCTTTATTAGGTGGGAATGACCTCAAACCTCCTGTATTTTTTTTATCTCAATTCAAATGTATTAAAAACCAACTAAGTCAAGTACGCAACCGTGACTTTCACGGGACCCGAGAAATGCCTAACACCTTCTCCCCGAGACAAATGAACCCCCTTACCCAATCTCTGGTATGAACTAGGGTTTGAGTCTAAGTTCTAAATGGTGGCCTGATACACCGGAACTAATTGTCAGGTGGCGACTCTAAGATTTTCTCTTAAACCCTATCTTTGTCACTTTCAAATTGAAAACCCCTTTTCGAGTTTTACTAAGCTTTTATCCGACAAAAGAGTTTAGTAAAGTCTCACCCCGAAAAAAGGAGGAGTGACAACTCTGGCGACTCTGCTGGGGAATTCTTGCCTGCGGGTTCGAGCTAGTACTTGATTTGTTGGCTTTTAAAATGTTTGGTTGAGTTTTTATGCTTTTTTGTTAGCTTTACTTAATTTTATTATGCTTTCATATTTGGTTATTTGCTAGTTGTTTATGTGTTTACATTTTGCTTTATATGTTTACTGCTTTATAACTGTCATCATATGCATTGCCCGATCATTTCTTTCCACAACAAGTCTCGGAGCACGCATCGCGTGCACGTACTCTTTGTTGAGTCACCCTTAACTTAGAAGGGAAAGCCGACGGACGTATGGAGTGGGTGGAAAGCTTAAGCAGCCACCATCGACCATACGCTTTCCCGAACTACCTTGTTAGTGTTTGCATCATGACATTTAGACCTAGCAGGGCTCGGTCCCAGGCACCGTGTCCCTTTGTAGGAACCTTCTCCAAATTTTGTCAAAATGGGCCCGTGGCCCAAAATAACGTTTAATCATCCTATGTGCTAAATGTTGCATCTATGAGGGTAAAAGGGTCATTTGGCGGACCAATGTCTTGGAAAGAAGGGTGAAAATGAAGTAAATAGGGTCCCACTAATATTTTTCTTTCATATTCTTTTTCGACAAATTAAAAAAAAAAGGAAAAAGAAAAAAAAATCGAAAAAAAAGAAAAAAAAAGAAGACTTTACATTTTTTCTTCATTTTCCAAGAATTCAAGAAAAAGTTCAAGATTTTCTTTGCATTTTACATCATTTTTCAAGAGACGAAAATATAGTTTTTAGTTGCATCTTTCCGAAATACGCGAACCTGATTCTCGTCTTCCAAGTGAGATACGTAGGCAACCCACATAGGGTCCGGTCTTCCTAGTAAGTCTTAAGTTCTTGGCTTTCGGGGTCGTAGCCAAATCTTGCATGTTTAGCCACTTTTGGCCACATTGGCCATTCTTGCAAAAGTAGGGTTATTTTTGCAAATGTGGTTCAATTGCCCGTGTCTTATGTTCTTGAGTCCATGAGTTGGTGTCATATCACTCAAAGGTCCGTCCGTGTTGGGTTTGCGTCCCTAGCCGCATTTGGCCATATCCGCCATTTTTGCAAAATAGTCCATTTCCGCAAAATAATTCTTTAAGACCATGATTGTCGGGATATTTAGTAACCCCTACACAAGCTACCCTCCATCGATCCTCTAGTGAGCCCGCATTTCCCGCCCCAGATGCTCATTACCATACACCGGAGCCCACTTTCAAAGTCCCAGACCCTTACTCCTACACCCACCAGTTTGAGCCTCATGTCGAGACTGACAAACCACCCAAGAATGCAGAGCAGGAAGAGATGTTTAGGAAGTTACAGAGTCTCGAGCAATCATTGAGAAATATGCAAGGGTTGGTGAACTAGGTGAGTGTGGCCTATAAGGATTTATATTTGTTTCTTGATGTCCAACTACCTACCGGGTTCAAGATGCCCAAGTTCGACTTGTATGATGGACATGGGGATCCTGTTGCCCATCTAAGAGGTTATTGCAGCAAAATGAGAGGCGCCGGAGGAAAAGATGAATTACTAGTGGCCTACTTCAGCTAAAGTTTGAGTGGGGCAGCTTTAGAATGGTACACCCGCTAGGACATTACCAGGTGGTACACGTGGGATGATATGGCTTAGGCTTTCGCCCGACATTTCCAATACAATATAGACATTGTTCCGGACCGCCTATCTCTGACCAAGATGGAAAAGAAACCCAATGAAAGCTATAGGGAATATGGGTTTCGATGGAGGGAGCAAGCTGCACGAGTCAATCCTCCAATGGAAGAAGACGAGATGGTTAAGTACTTCCTTCAAGCCCTTGAGCCCCCTTACTATGGACACTTGATCTCAGCCATTGGTAAATCTTTCAATGATGTGGTAAAGATGGGAGAAATGGTGGAAGAAGGGCTCAAGTCGAGTAAGATCATGACTTATTCTGCTATAAAAGCAACCACCCAGGCAATCCAAAGTGGTACCGGAAGTTTGCTAGGCAAGAAGAAGAAGGAAGATGTCGCTATGGTTGTCTCCGGATCATGGCAGGGCCAGAGGGGTTCACCTCACCAATACACCCATCCTCGATCCCGACCTCAAACCTACACCCAAGCTCCATATAATACACCTCAATATTACTTTTCCCCACAAAACCCCCAAGACTTAGCCAAACCACCCCAATATTTTGTTCACCATGCACAGTCATATGCTCAACCTCCTCCCTATCCACAATGGCGTGCCCCCATTCCACAAAATACCTACCCGTCTCCGCAGCCTTACCAAAACCCCAATGGTCCACATTTTTTACCAAGACCAGAGTATAGGAGAGAGAAGCAACAGCAAAAATAAACTTTTACCCCGCTTGGAGAATCATATGCCAGTCTATTCCAAAGGTTAAGGCAGTTGGACGTCTTGAGGCCAATTGAGTAAAAAATACCAAATCCCCCTCCAAAGAACCTTGATTATTCCCTAAGATGTGCCTATTGCTCTGATGCTCCAGGCCATGACATAGAGAAGTGTTGGCACTTGAAACGGGCGATGCAAGAGCTCATCGATACAAACCAAATCGTAGTCCAAAGCCCAGACACTCCAAACATCAACCAAAACCCTCTCCCTGCCCATGAAGAGATCCATATGATTGAAATAGTTCACTAGGACGGGAAGCCCAAGAACTCTTATAAGTTCGTCATGATGATTCGGGCCAGTGAAAACAATTTGTGTAAGGATCCAGACTCCACCAAGCAAAGCCTGTGACAGTTGAAGGGGCGACATAGAAGCCGAGCCCGCTCAATTTGAAACCACCTGTGTTGGTCGTGAAAGGGATGTCAAAAGGTATTGCGGCAAGTCCAGAAAGCTCAAAAGTGCTTGTGCCGGGGATTCCAAGTAAGCCTGTCCTAGCTGTGAAAGGGGCTCCTATTACCCCTATCATCATTAAACCAGTAACCCAACCGCCGGTGGTTGATACCAAGGCTGTCCCGTGGAATTACAAGCAAGTGATAGTGACATACAAAGGAAAAGAAGTGGGGAAAGAAGTAAATGAGACTGGAGGATTGACTCGTTCTGGGAGATGTTTCACTCCGGAAGAATTAAGGAAAGCCAAGCCATTAAGAGACAGTCAATTGCCAGTAATGAAACTGGTTACCGAAGAAGAGGCTGAGGAGTTCCTGAAGAAGATGAAGGGACAGGATTATTCCATTATAGAGCAATTGAGGAAAACACCAGCTCAGATTTCTCTTTTTTCTTTGCTGATACATTCAGATGAACATCACAGGGTCTTGATGAAGATTTTAAATGAGACGCATGTTCCTGATAAGATCACAGTAAACCACTTGGAAAAGATAGCTGGCAAGATTTTCGAAGCAAACAGGATAACTTTCTCGGATGATGAACTTCCTACTGAGGGTACAGAACACAACCGAGCTCTTTATCTCACAGTGAAGTGTGAAGATTCGGTTGTTTCGAGGTTTTTGGTTGACAATGGCTCTAGTGCAAACATTTGTCCTTTGTCTACTCTGCAAAAACTGAAGATTGGCACCGAAAGGATCCGCTTGAACAGTGTGTGTGTTCGAGGCTTTGACGGAGGAGGTAAAGATTCTGTTGGAGACATAATGCTTGAATTGTCAATAGGGCCAGTTCAGTTTACCATGGAATTCCAAGTGTTAGACGTAGCCGTCTCCTACAATCTGTTGTTAGGAAGGCCTTGGATACATGCTGCTAAGGCAGTCCCATCTTCTCTGCACCAAATGGTGAAATTCGAATGGGACACGCAAGAAATAGTTGTGCACGGTGAGGAAGATTGGTCAGCCTGCAATGACACAATTATTTCGTTCGTTAAAGCTGAAGATGATAAGGGACCTTGGGTCTTTCAAACTTTTAAAACAGTGTTTGTTGATAAGATCACTGAAGGAAAATGTATTCCGAGTCCCAAGCTATCCTCCGCATCTGTCATGGTTGCGAATGAAATGTTGAAGAATGATTTTGTGCCGGGCAAGGGTCTGGGATCATCTCTACAGGGTATTGTGCATCCAATATGCCCCAATGGGAATCATGGTACATTTGGTTTTGGATTCACGCCCACAGAAGAGGACATGAAAAGGTTTAAGAATCCAAAACAGAAGGTATGGTCGCTCTCCAAGCCAGTCCCACACATCTCACAGTCTTTTGTCAAACCAGGAGCCGAAAAACCTCCAACCTCCTCACTCCCAGAACCTGTGGTCAATGTTGATGAAGAGATAATCAAGGGGTTCCGAAGTCTTTTCGAAGAGGTCAATATGGTAGAGGTTGGTGAAGGCTCTAGTAAAGCAGATGTGCAGCTTGTCGGCCCAAACGTGAAGCTTAGCAATTGGGAAGTTACTCCTCTCCCCACCAGGAAGGAGTTTTGGTAGTTTGCTTTATTTTCTTTTCCGTTATCTAGGTCGTTCAAGGGTTGTAATCCAGACTTCTAGTTTTGCTTATTCTGATGCTCAAACCTTTCTATCCTTTTATTTTCAATGAAATGCAATTTCTTGTTTTCCGTAATCCTTAATAATGTTTTGTTTTGTTTTGTTCTTTTGTACAGTTCTTTTTATGCTGGTTGCAGTGACATGACATGCATGAGAAATTTTCAGCCGAGTTTTAAAAGCCAATCTAATTCTGAAATAACAATCCAAGAAGTAGAATATGATGATGAAATAGAATATGATGAAGAAGCAGCATTTGAGCAAATCAGTAAAGAGCTAAAACAATTTGAAGAAAAACCGAAACCTAATTTGAGTGAGATTGAAGCAATCAATTTAGGGGACCAGGTTGATGTTAGAGAAACCAAGATAAGTGTGCATCTACAACCACAAGTGAAAGAGGAAATAATCAAAACATTGTTTGAGTACAAAGATGTCTTTGCCTGGCCGTATGACGAAATGCCGGGTTTGAGCACTGATCTGGTAGTCCATAAATTTCCAACTGATCCAGCATTTCCCCTCGTCAAGCAAAAGTTGCGAAAGTTCAAGCCCGATATGAGTATGAAGATCAAAGAAGAAATCACAAAGCAGCTCACTGCAAGGGTCATTCGGGTCACTCAATATCCCATTTGGTTAGCCAATGTTGTGCCAGTACCAAAGAAGGATGGTAAGACCAGGGTTTGTGTTGATTACTGTGATCTCAAAAAAGCAAGCCCAAAGGATGACTTTCCATTGCCAAACATTCACATTCTGATCGATAATTGTGCTAAGCATGAGATTGGTTCTTTTGTGGACTGTTACGCGGGATATCATCAGAGCTTGATGGACGAGGAAGATGCAGAAAAGACAGCATTCATCATGCCATGGGGAACGTACTGTTATCGGGTGATGCCATTTGGTTTGAAGAATGTTGGGGCAACTTACATGAGGGCGATGACCACAATGTTTCATGACATGATACATAAAGAGATTGAGGTTTATGTAGATGATGTGATCATAAAGTCAAAGAAGCAGTATAACCATGTCAAGGACCTGAGAAAGTTTTTCCAATGGCTCCGCAGGTACAATCTCAAGCTCAATCCGTCAAAATGTGCATTTGGCGTCCCATCTAGGAAACTGCTAGGATTCATGGTCAGTCGACGCGGTATTGAACTGGACCCATCAAAGATCAGAGCCATTCAAGAGTTATCGCCGCCAAGGAACAAAACAGAGGTGATGAGCCTACTTGGAAGGTTAAATTACATCAGCAGGTTTATTGCTCAGCTCACGACAACCTGTGAGCCCATCTTTAAGATGCTAAAGAAGAATGCCGCATCCAAGTGGACTGACGAGTGCCAAGAAGCCTTTGATAAGATCAAGAGGTACTTGTCGAACCCACCTGTGCTGGTCCCACCAGAGCCGGGAAGACCTTTATTTCTTTATCTGACGGTCTTGGACAGCTCATTTGGTTGCGTGTTGGGTCAACATGACATCATAGGAAAGAAGGAGCAAGCAATCAATTATCCTAGTAAGAAGTTCACTCCCTATGAGGTTATGTACACTCTGCTCGAGAGGACATGTTGTGCCTTGACTTGGGTGGCACAAAAGTTGAAGCATTATCTATCGTCCCACACCACTTACCTCATTTCTCGCATGGATCCTCTAAAATATATCTTTCAGAAGCCTATGCCCACGTGAAGACTTGCATAATGGCAGATTTTACTTACAGAATTTGATATCATCTATGTGACTCGGACCGCGATGAAAGCCCAAGCCTTGGCCGATCACTTGGCCGAGAATAAGGTAGATGACGAATACCAGCCATTGAAGACTTATTTTCCCATGTATGTTGATGAGGTTGACCACGATGAAAAACCAGGTTGGAAACTTTTCTTTGATGGAGCTGCTAACATGAAAGGGGTCGGAATAGGGGCTGTACTTATCTCTGAAACAGGGCAACACTACCCTGTAACAGCCCAGCTTAGATTTTATTGCACCAACAACATGGCTGACTACGAAGCATGCATCTTGGGTTTGAGGTTAGCTATAGACATGGGAGTCCAGGAGATACTTGTTCTGGGAGACTCAGATCTTTTGGTCCACCAGATTCAAGGAGAATGGGAAACTCAAGATTTGAAGCTCATACCTTATCGACAGTACTTGCATGATCTTTGTCAACGCTTCAGGTCAGTTGAATTTAGACATATTCCCAGGATTCATAATGAGATTGCTGATGTCTTGGCTACCCTAGCGTCAATGTTACATCATCCAGACAAGGTTTATGTCGATCCCATACATATCCAAGTTCGTGATCGACATGCTTATTGTAATGTGGTGGAAGAGGAAATCAATGGCGAGCCTTGGTTCCATGATAGCAAGGAATACATCAGGTCAAGGACATATCCAGTATATGCTACAAGTGACCAGAAGAGAGCCACTGGACGTTTGGCTAGTGGATTTTTCTTGAATGGAGGAATCTTGTACAAGAGGACTCCGGATTTAGGATTGCTGAGGTGCGTAGATGCTAAAGAAGCTTCAATTATCATGGCCGAAATACATTCTGGATTTTGCGGTCCACATATGAATGGGTATGTATTGGCAAAGAAGATACTTCGAGCAGGTTATTATTGGCTCACCATGGAACGGGATTGTATCAGTTTTGTTCGCAAGTGTCATCAATGCCAAGTACACAGTGATTTGATTCATTCTGCCCCATCTGAGTTACATACAATGTCTGCGCCTTGGCTCTTTGTTGCTTGGGGCATGAATGTTATTGGGCCAATTGAGCCGGCAGCATCAAACGGGCATAGGTTTATTTTGGTGGCAATTGATTACTTTACCAAGTGGGTCGAAGTTGTAACTTTCAAATCCGTAACCAAGAAGGCAGTGGTGAACTTTGTTCATTCAAACATCATTTTTCAGTTCGGAATTCGCAAGGTGATTATCACAGACAAAGCTGCTAATCTCAACAGTCATTTGATGAAAGAGGTATGCCAACAGTTCAAGATTATGCATCGAAACTCCACTCCGTATCGCCCCAAGGCAAATGGAGCTGTCAAGGCTGCCAACAAGAACATAAAGAAGATACTTCGTAAGATGGTTTAGGGTTCTCCACAATGGCATGAAAAGTTGCCTTTTGTGTTATTGGGTTATCGCACCACTATTCGCACTTCAGTAGGTGCAACTCCTTATCTGCTGGTATATGGAACTGAGGCAGTTATACCTGCGAAAGTTGAGATTCTATCTCTTAGGATCGTTGCAGTTAGGATCCAAAAGTTGTAATTTTATCTCTATTTTTATCTTGAATTATTTTGAGCCTTCATGCCACCCTTTCTTTCTAACCCTATCCAAAACCCTACATTACAGTCCAAAGAAAGACCTTCCGATCAATCTTTGAGGATGCCGGGTCAAGCGAGATAGAGACATGATTGGCATCAGGGGAAACACTCCCTTCATGAGAGGAGAGAAATTTTAAAATGAGAGAGTCTTATAGGTGAAAACCCTCACGGGCACCATAAGGCAATGGTGAGATGAGAGAAAATTTAAAATGAGAGAGTCTTATTGGTGAAAACCCTCACGGGCACCATAAGGCGATGGTGAGGTGAAAGATAAACCAACAAAAGGAGCTTGTTAGTAAAATTTTCGGGACACTACAAGTTAAGTGGGCTCGCAACTTTATAGAGAAATGGGATCAGGGAAAGGTCAGTATTCGAGGTATGGGCTTACACCACGAGCTGAACATGATTGGTTGGACAGATTAGGTTGATCAACCCAAAATGCATGTCATGATCATTGGAACTGGCTGCTTTCCTCAGATAAGTCTTTGTTTTCTAAATTTCGGTCATATAATCATCTGTGTTCAAAATTTTCTTTTGTTCCTTATGTCCAAATCATTACACTTTGCTTTTTGAGTCCATCTTTATGAGTTTCCTTCAAATTAGCCCACGATAAATAAGAAGGAGAGGATTTTAAAGCCTACTACCACCTTCGCAAAGTGGAGTTTTGCCAAGCATATCACAAAGGACATGATTTGGAATAAGTGGTATGCAGATGATTGAAGTTCAGGCAATAAGGCGATTTTTGAATTTTGGAAAAATACAAGGATGCAGCAGCATCCAGAATGAGAATGCAATGCAATAAGTAAGGGTAAGAGATTCAGGTCAGTCAGAGATTTTGCGGTCCGGTCCCGATCAAAGGTCAAACAACTCCTTGCTAGCTCAAAGCAGCGTATCAGAGTAAAGGAAAGTTTCCCCAGCAATGACGCCACAAACTAACCACCACATTTTTCAAAGTAACAAGATTTTATTATCTGAAACAGGAAGCATAAAAATTTGCCAATCCACAAAGCCCTCTTGTGAAGAAGACATGGCTCGGGAGGCAAAAGTTTCTATTCAAGAATTCCCTAAGCAGAGAGCATGGCTCAGGTAAATTCATTTTTGGCTTTTCAGGACCCTCCTAAATAAAGAGATTTAGTTTTTAAATTTCTCAGGACCCTCCTGGATAATGGGATTTAGTTTTTAAATTTTCAGGACCCTCCTGGATAATGGAATTTAGTTTTTAAATTTTTCATGACCTTCCTGGATAATGAGATTTAGTTTTTAAATTCTCAGGACACTCCTGGATAATAGGATTTTGTTTTTAAATTTTTCAGGACCCACCTGGATAATGGGATTTAGCTTTTAAATTTCTCATGACCCTCCTGGATAATGGAATTTTGTTTTTAAATTTTCAGGACCCTCCTGGATAATAGGATTTAGTTTCTAAATTTCTCAGGACCCTCCTGGATAATGGGATTTAGTTTTTAAATTTTCAGGACCCTCCTAGATAATGGGATTTAGGTTTTAAATTTTTCAGCACCCTCCTGGATAATGGGATTTAGTTTTTAAATTTTCAGGACCCTCCTGGATAATGGGATTTAGTTTCTAAATTTCTCAGGACCTTCCTGGATAATGGGATTTAGTTTTTAAATTTCTCAGGACCCTCCTGGATAATGGGATTCAGGGTTTAAATTCTTAGATGTTTTTAGGTAACATAATTCGATTAATCCCCGCAGATATGCCCAGGTTCCAAAATGGGGCAGAAAAGTTTCTTTTGTTTTGCTTGCTTTATTGTAACATCAGGCGCCCACCTGGATAACGAGGGAATACATTTCAAGTTTTAGCAATCAGGCGCCCACCTGGATAACGAGGGAATACATTTCAAGTTTTAGCAATCAGGCGCCCACCTGGATAATGAAGGAATACATTCAAGTTTTAGCGATCAGGCGCCCACCTGGATAATGAGGGAATACATTCAAGTTTTAGCGATCAGGCGCCCACCTGGATAACGAGGGAATACATTTCAAACTTTAGCAATTAGGTGCCCACCTGGACAACGAGGGAATACAATTCAAGTTTCGTAAATCAGGCACCCACTTGGAAAATAAGGGAATCCATTTCAGAGTCACTTCAAATTTACAAGAAGCATCAGGAGCCCGCCTGAAGAACAGGATCCATCTTTTTCTAATTCTATATTGAAGATCAAGTAGAAATTCAAGGAAGATTCAACACAAGAAGTAAATAGGATCTTGTATTTTTCTTTTGCTTCTGCTGTAATTTTCCTTTTATTTTGATGTAATGGCAGGAACCGCGGACCGGAACCTCGACGACACTTTACTCGAACCCCTACCTCGGTACTCCATTGCCCTTCTCACTTACGAACTACACGTGGCCTGATTCCTTTGTAACTAAGGATATGTAGGTAGCTCAAATACCAGGGCTCGGTCATATCCCCTTTCCTTTAGTTTTGGTTTCCCCAAGCAGAGGTCGGGTCAAAACATGTCTTGTTGTTCTTTGTCTGAAAACACTCCGTGTTTCCCGTCAAAGAGGGGCAGCTGTAGACATGTCATTTTTGACCCAAACGTTATAATCACCTCTAATAGTTATAGTACTTGTAGAATAATTATTGGAGCTTATTTCCGTAAGAATTCACTTTATTATTAAATTTAATTCTAGTTTTAGGTACAAAATTGAAAATATCAAAAATAGTACCAAGCTTTTATCTTTAATAATATTACTAAATTCAATCAAAGTCTTATATTTTTGGGCTTGGTGTTCAGATTTTTATTTTAGCCCAATCTCATAAATATTGGAGCCCACATGCTAGCCCAAAGGCAACAACCCAATAGCCCAAT
>MCJB01010233.1:56670-110144 GCA_002018475.1 Nicotiana obtusifolia | reverse complement strand
AATACAATTCAAGTTTCGTAAATCAGGCACCCACTTGGAAAATAAGGGAATCCATTTCAGAGTCACTTCAAATTTACAAGAAGCATCAGGAGCCCGCCTGAAGAACAGGATCCATCTTTTTCTAATTCTATATTGAAGATCAAGTAGAAATTCAAGGAAGATTCAACACAAGAAGTAAATAGGATCTTGTATTTTTCTTTTGCTTCTGCTGTAATTTTCCTTTTATTTTGATGTAATGGCAGGAACCGCGGACCGGAACCTCGACGACACTTTACTCGAACCCCTACCTCGGTACTCCATTGCCCTTCTCACTTACGAACTACACGTGGCCTGATTCCTTTGTAACTAAGGATATGTAGGTAGCTCAAATACCAGGGCTCGGTCATATCCCCTTTCCTTTAGTTTTGGTTTCCCCAAGCAGAGGTCGGGTCAAAACATGTCTTGTTGTTCTTTGTCTGAAAACACTCCGTGTTTCCCGTCAAAGAGGGGCAGCTGTAGACATGTAATTTTTGACCCACGCGTCAGAATCACCTCGAATAGTCATAGTATTTTTAGAATAATTATTCGAGCTTATTCTTGTAGGAATTCACCTTTTATTGAATTTAATTCTATTTTAAGTACAAAACTGAAAATACATAAAAATATAGTCCCAATACTTATCTTTAACAATGTTTTATTTAATTCAATCAAAAGGTTTTATATTTTATGGGTATTTTAAAACTAGATTTTTCAGCTTGTTTTGGCCCAAGTTTGGTAAATTTTTGAAGCCCAGATTCAAATACTAGCCCAAATCCAACAACCCAATTAGCAGAAAATAAAAATTCCACACTTATCTTCTCTCTGCCATGCACGATAACGGCCTCTGACACAAAAAGTATTCCCTCCCCTTACGCGATCGAGTCCTCTCCACGATCTCCAACAGATTTGGGGATTATTCTGCAAGAAGATTTTCTTAGGGGATAAGAATAGAGAGGATCCTCTGGAGAAAGTAGGTTATCTTGGAGAGCAAGGAGAGGGTCCTAAGGGAGAGAGTCTAAGTCTTCACAGAGAGAGGGAGAGAAATCAGGAACAAAAAATCAAGTGAGATTTTCAATTCTCTTCTCAAAAAACTTCAGAAAACCCAAAAAAACACACGCATACTTCTATTTCTTCACGATCGAGTAAGGGCACGGGTTCGATTCTAATTGCTGGTTCGAGTTCCAGTCGTCGTTCGTTGTCCCGCTACTGATATCGATTTTCAACAAACTAATAGGAACTCTCTTCCAGGTTCATTTTCTCGATCTCTGCTTATTGCATTTTTATTCGATTGAAATATGATAAAATCATGGAAATTTGCTTCTAGATTGGTAATTTCGTTTACGACACTTGATATCTCTGCTTTCATCGTATAATATGCTGCTTTCCTTGTTCTGCACTGTTATTTTGGTCACTTGATTGTTAGTGTTGGGTCGTTGGTTGTGTTTGGTTTTTGGCGTTGCAACTTTTAAAATTTTCCTTTTCATTTTCCTGAGCTTATTAGATGAGAGTTGTATAGCAAAAACCAGTCTCAAAATTGGACCAATCTGCCTTTGGAAGTTGGATATGCGACCGCATAACCAATATGTGGTTCGCAGTTTTGACATAACAATCACGGATCGTAACCTTAGTTTGAGTCACTCACCGCATTCGTGTTTTGCGGTCCGCAAACACGTTTCGCGATCACAAATAAGATCGCATTCCTGACACTGAACCTTGCCCAAAATTTTGTTCTGGTTTGCGATCTCCTTTTGCAATCTGCGGCTCACAAACACATTATGCTATCGCATATAGGATCGCATTTCTGACATCATCTTTTGTCTAGGGTTCTGTCCTGATCTGTGATCAGTGTGGGCAATATGCAATTCACATGTGGGATTTGCAATAGCATATCCCCATTCACGGTGACGTTTTTCCCTTTTATTGTCTTTTGTGGCTCCTTGGACCGGGTTTGGCTAAATACTTGAAATGAACATTAAAAGAACAAGGCTATGAACTGAACTTTCGTCTTTCTTTATTATAGATCTCATTTTCTTATCTTATTACATTGCTCGCTAGTAACATGTTTTAGGCCGACCACACTTGGGTAGGCAATACTAGGACGTTTACTAATTTTTGAGATGAGAGGTCATTCCCTAGTTAAATTTATCCGGGGAATGCCTCGAAGGACTTATGTATGTGATATTCCGGGGAATGCCCCGAGGTACTTGTATGTGAAGACTAAAAGTGAACTCGTAGTAATTTGGTTCTGTTTTTCTTTCTTTATTAGGTGGGAATGACCTCAAACCTCCTGTGTTTTTTTTAATCTCAATTCAAATGTATTAAAAGCCAACTAAGTCAATTACGCAACCGTGACTTTCACGGGACCCGGGGAATGCCTAACACCTTCTGCCCGAGTCAAATGAACCCCCTTACCCAATCTCTGGTATGAACTAGGCTTTGAGTCTAAGTTCTAAATGGTGGCCTGACACACCAGAACCAATTGTCAGGTGGCGACTCTAAGATTTTCTTTTAAACCCTATCTTTGTCACTTTCAAATTGAAAACCCCTTTTCGAGTTTTACTAAGCTTTTATCCGACAAAAGAGTTTAGTAAAGTCTCGCCCCGAAAAAAGGAGGAGTGACAATTATCACCAATAGTAACCTCCTCAGCACCACCTTGCTGCATCGTATCCTTAAGGACAAGCAAATGGGGATCATCATGCTGGCAAGCCTTAATGTGTTCAAACAAATATGATTTTGAAACAACACAAGGAAGGACTATGCTCGGCTTAAAAATATCCAACCTCGCCAATCTATTGGCTGACTCTTGAACATTTATAGCTAAAGGCCTCTCCTCAACTGGAATAAATGCCAAATGCCTTATACTCTCCGGCTTTCTACTCAAGGCGTCTGCTACCATATTAGCCTTCCCCGGATGATACAAAATAGTGATCCTATAGAACTTCAACAATTCCAACCATCTCTATTGCCTCAAATTCTGATTTTTCTATTTGAACAAATGCTGAAAACTTTGGTGATTAGTGTAAACATCACAAGACACTCCATATAAGTAATGCATCCAAATCTTAAGCGCGTGCACAATAGCTGATAACTCCAAGTCATGTACTATAAAGTTCCTTTCCTGGGGATTCAACTGGCGCAATGTATAGGCAATCACCCTACTGTCCTGCATCAACTCACACCAAGATCAACAAGCGAAGCATCACAATAGACCGCATACAACTCCGATCCTAAGGGCAATACCAAAACTGGAGCTCTAGTTTTAGCAAAATTGAGCTTTTGAAACCTCTCCTCACACTCTTTAGACCATCTGAACGGAGTGCCCTTCTGAGTCAACCTGGTCAATGGAGTTGCGATAAACGAGACGCCCTCCACGAAGCAACAATAGTAACCATGAAAACCCAGAGAACTCCTGATCTCTATTGATGTAGAAGGTCTGGGCCAAACAATAATGCAAAACAAGCATCTATAGAGTTTTGCAAAACAAGAATCTATAGAGTTTCAATCCTTATGCAAAACAAGCATCTATAGAGTTTCTACTATCTCTACTTCACTACATATAATTTGTTTTACTGTATGATTGATACCAACGACAATAATGACAAAATTTGTTAAATATGTTAGTCCTTAGGTACAATCCGAGTAATTCTCTGGGTATTTTGCAAAAAGAACTTGCAGTGCGATTGAAACTTCTTTAGACTCACACGTTTGAATTGTCTTAGGAAGCAACAAAATATAATTTAATATCTCACACACATGCATATGTCAGCCACCTTCATCCAAAGATGTATTTTCATTTTTCTATTAAAAATTCCAGCATATTTTATGTAGCATATTTCAATACTGTTTTCAGTTAATTTCGCTTTGACATGGATATTGCTTCATTGAATCTTTACGATCTATGTAATGATTTGATTGGTCGTTTTGAGTTCTAGCATTCCGTTCGGTGCTTTGCGACCTTGCATCTTCATATGATCTGTTACAGCTTTCATGTATGGTTAATTTTGATGTTCAAGAGGTTTAGGATTGATCTGAAAAAGTGATTCTCAATTTGAAAGCTTTAAGTTGGAAGAATTTATCAAGGTTTGACTTTTGAGTCAATGACCTTGGAATCGGGATTTGATGGTAACAATAGGTTCCTATAGTGATTTCAGACTTGGATGTATGTTCGGATTTGAATTTCATAGAAGATTTTAGCTCTATTTGGCGAAAGTTGAGAATTTAAAGAACTGGAGAGTTTATAGGTCTGATGGAAAGTTAACTTCGTTGTTATCGGACTCCTATTATGATTTTAAAATCTTGGATAAGTTCATTTAGTCGATTTTAACTTGTGTGCAAAGTTTTATTGTGATCCGAAATGTCTAAGTGTGGTTCGGACGCGTTCGGCAAAATTGAAATGTTTGAGAGTTAAAAGAATTAAGGTTATAATTGATTTTTGATTTTGCTGTTATTTGTGGTGTTTCGAGTCTTTGCATAAGTTTGAATTAGGTATATGGACCTGTTGGTATGATTGGACGGGGTCCCGAAAGGCTCAGGAGAGTTTTGAGATAGTTTTGGATCATTTCTACGCCATTTTTAGTTGCTGGTTCTCGACTACATGATTATATCGTGATCGCAGAGCTCTGGGCCGCATTCGCAAAGAGTAAAGTGCAGTATTAATTTTGTGAATCGCGATCGCAGACGGCTTGTTTCCGATCGCGCAAAAGAAATTTCTGCTGTCACTGGGCTGAGTTCGGGAGCTTATATCTTGCAATCTGTAAATAATTTGGAGATAATCCAAATAAAAAGTTATAGTCCTTTGTGTCTAGTACTCTAAAAATTAAAATCATTTGTCATTAAGAACCATGTACAAGACGTTATGACCATTATACTAGATGCTGCCTGGAAAGAGTTGAACAAGTTGGTTCAAGTTTGTTCATCACGATCGCAGAGCTTCTTGGTCGTGATTGCGAAGGACAAAATCATGCTGGGTATTTTGTGAACCGCCATTGCGAGGTTGATGAGCATGATTGCGAAGAAGGAGGCCTGTGGGGGGTATTTAATGCCTAATTTTGGGATTTTGAGCTTATTTTCATAAATATTGACTTGGAGAGCGGACCAAGGCAATTTTGGAGATGGATTTCACACAAATCATGAGGGTATGCGTTTCTAACTTGATTTTGATTATATATCAAGAATTTCCATGAATTTCTACACCTAAAATATGAAATTTTAAAGTGAACTTTGGGATTTTATCCTACACTTTAAGAGAATGTATTTTGAGAAATTGATACCAATATGGACTCGATTTTGGAAATTAATTATATATTTGGACTCGGTATGTTATGGGACATCAGATTTTGGTATCGGTTTCGAATTTTGAGCACACGGGCCCGAATTGACTTTTATTGACTTTATGGAAATTCTTCAAAGATTCAAAGCTTTATGGAAGCGATCGCTTCCTATAGCATTGTTTGGCTTTCTTGGTTGATGACTAGCTTGGATTTGCATGATTGGAGGGCTGGAGCGAGGTTTCTATGCAATTTGAGGTTGAAGACTAGTCGGATGAGGTAAGTATCTTTCCTAATCTTGTTGAGGGAATAACCCTTGGGACATGACCTTATTTTTCTAATTGGAATGTGTGAGATGCGACGTATATGCGAGGTGAAGAGCGTATATGCAGGTGCTAGTCATGACCGGAGTAGACTTTAGGCTATATCATGCCTCATTTTGGATTTTGTACTTCCTGCTATCATGATTTATATGTTTGAAGGACTACATGAACTTATCGAATCATGCTAGAAATCATATGTTGGTCTTGATTTTCTGTTTGGCCACTAGTTTTTGTATGGCGTACCCGCCTAATCTGAGTTGTAGTAATACACTTCGCACATGTATACACCTTTGCATGCTATTTTTCTCAGTCCATGAGTATTTGATTTGATTTCCGTTGACTGTATACATGTATCCCTATGTATACTTTTTGTGTGATAGACTGGATTGATAGCACATGAGTTGTTTGCGCAATTGTTTGGATCATAGCACGTGAGTGTCTGTGCCGGTATGATTATGGCACGTGAGTTGTCCATGCAGCATGTGGATAAAGTTCCATTCCTCTAGGATCGTCCTCTTATGTTTCTCCTTGATGACATACATGCAGATTATGGAAAACCGGCTAGTGGTTGGATTTTGTGTATCTTCTCTATATGCTAGCTCCGAAATGTATATATGGATTTTATGCATATCTTCTCTATATGTTTTTAACTTGATGAAATAATTCACGGTACATATCCACTCCATAAGCCAGTCCCTGTAACTCGACTTGCTTATTTCATCCATATCTTCTCTATATGCAACTACTGATGAATTATTGATACTTCATGGCTATCTTCTCTATATGCAAGCTGTTGGTGGTGTTCGATATTTCATTCATATTTCTCTATGAGAATTTGTTGACAAGTTACTTGATATCAAATGTGTATCTTCTCCATATGCTGAACTGTTAGTTGGTTATAATGCTTGTGCATACCTTCTCCATGTGCATTAATGGCCTTGTATCGAATTTAGGCATAGATTCGATACGGTTGCTTTTAATATGTATATATTATTGACTTGTACTATCGGTTTTGGGATTGTAAGTTGCATATAATGATTTTTATTTCATATTTATCAGTTGATAGTTGAATTCCTCGATTTATTTCGTAAGTGTCAGGCATACCTAGTCTTAGAGACTAGGTGCCATCATGACATCCTACGAAGGGAAATTGGGGTCGTTATAAGTTGGTATCAGAGCTTTAGGTTCATAGGTGCTACGAGTCATAAGCGAGTTTAGTAGACATAGAGACGTAATATTCCTCATACGGGTTATACTTGGCATCTTTTATCAGTATTGAGCCTAAATTGTTGAACTTGAAAGCATTTTTACGTCTTTGAACTATGTACGAATTGATTATGGGATTTTTCTGAGTTAATACTGTCATTTCCCAGTTATATCTGTATTGTTATTATCTGGATTTGGACTTTACCTTTCTGAGCTCGTCACTGCTTTTAGCCCAAGGTTAGTCTTGTTACTTATAGAGTATATTGGGTCAGTTGTACTGATACTATACTTTGCACTTCGTGTGCAGATTGTACATCTGGACCAGGTGGTTGCTAGACTCGAAGCAGTATCTGCTAGGAGATTATTGAGGTAGCTGCTTTGACGCCCGCAGACCTCGACTCTCCTTATTTTTTAATTTTATTTTGTAATGTTCTATCTTTCAGACAGTTGTATTAGATATTTATACTATGTTGGCACTTAGTTGCTCATGTACTCGGTGACATCCGGATTTTTGAAGTTTTGTAGTTGAGTCGCAGTTATTCTTATCGATTATTTATGAGAAATTTCACTGTTATAGTTATTACATCATGTTTTAAATTTAAATTGCATAGTTATTTTGTGATTGTTGGCTTGCCTAATAATGTGATAGACGCCATCACGGCACGTTGAAATATGGGTCGTGACAATTTTGAACTTAGAAACATCTGGTTTCTGACTATTATTGGTGTCTGGTAATTTGTGCTTCGCGATTGCGAAGCGATTCTCACAATCGATAAGGGGAAATGTGGCTGGGGAGTAGTTACTTCTACACGAACGCGAGAATGAGATCGCAAACGCAAAACATTAGAGGGATTACCCTTCCCGAACACGACCGTACTCACGCGAACGCGATGGGTTATGGGGGTTCTGGGGAATGTTGAGCTGATACTCTACGTGAACACGAGCCTAGGCTCGCAAACGCGAAGGCCAGGTGGGTGAGACCATCGCGAATGTGGAGCGTATCTCGCAAAACGAAGGCCATCTGGGCCATTGTGCTTCGCGAACGCGAAGAACACCCGACACCAGTGATATTTTAAAATCGGGATTTCTCTTCATTTTTCACTATTTTCAAGTTTGAGCTCAGCCTAGAAGCGATTTGGAAGATATTTTTCATCCCCACTTCATTAGTTAGTAGGTTTTAACTTGTTTCCTTACATTTCCATAAACACCCATAGATTTTATCCTTTAATCTATGCTTTTTCATGATAGAAATTAGGGATTTAGGTAGAAATCGAGGATTTTGAGAAATTGAGATTTGATCCTCAAATTTAGTTCGGATTTGGAAACTAATCACATAACCAAGGCTCGCGGGTGAATGGGTAATTGGATTTTGGTCTGAATCTCGGGTTTTGACTAAGGGGGCCTGGGGTTGACTTTTGTTGACTATTTATAAAATCAATAAAGATTAAATCTTTTTCACTCGTGGGTAGTTGCTAAAGCCTATTTTGAATTATTTGAACTATATTTGGATAGATTTGATTTGTTTGGAGGCTAATTCTAGAGGAAAAGCATGGTTGAGCATTGATTTGGATGCGGAGTGAGGTAAGTGTCATAGTTAACCTTGACTTGAGAGATTATAACTTGTTGGTCTATTTGTTACGTGTTTTATGTGTGAAGACAACATATATATGAGGTGACGAGTATCTAGGCGTTGTCATTGGGTTAAGGCATGCAGTTGGAAATTATTTCTTTGTATTATATTTTTTCGTTTATTATGTTATCCATGCTTAGGTGAGATTATTTATTTCTTTTAATTTTTTGAATCGTATTTATTATTTATTTTAAACACGTTGAATATTTTGAAGGTTCAGTTTGATATCATGGCACCGTAATTGAAGTGAAATTATATTCCCGTCTTGTTTTTGTTATTTGAACTTGTATTGTTGCTTGATGAGGAAGAGAAAAAAGTACGAAGGGTTTTGTCGTGCCTAATTTGCATTTATTATCAAGGGTGATGCCATGTCGGTGAGAAAAAGCACCAAGGGTGATGTCGTGCCATTATATTCATGATATTATGTGGTGAGAACGAGAGTAAAAGCACGAAGGGTGATGCCAGTGCCATTTTCATATCATTGCCTTGTCTGATTTCCGGTTTTAGTTATTTACTTGGTTATATTGTTGTTATTTCCGAAGATGTTATTTTGTGATTTCATACTTGCAGTTTTGATGATATCTACCCTTTCGCATGTCCCCTCCCAGTTGATATTTCATTGTGCTACTTATGTATTGGCTGCTTTGTATATATTTGTACAGGATTTTTACGTAGGTGTCTTGTCATAGTCTCGTTACTACCTTGTCAAGGTTACACTCGACACTTATGGAGTACACGGGATCGGTTGTACTCATAGTATACTTCTGCACTTCTTTTGCAGATACTGGTATTAGTCCCAGGGGTGCTTAGAGGTGTGTCGGCTCAGATCGCTTTCACTTCGGAGACTTGAGGTAGATCTGCTGGCGTTCGCAGACCTTGAAGTCCCCTTCCATTTTCTATCTTTACAGTTAATCTAGCTTCGCATAGTTGTGTTATCTTCAGACCACGTATGCAGTATTCTAGTAGCTCATGTACTTGTAATTCCGGATTTCTAGGAGTAGTTAGTATCACGTTACTTATACTCAGACTACGTTAAATACAAAATTTATTTCTCGTTAAATATGATTATTTTGTTTTAACTGTTAAAATTGGTTAATTACTTTATTTACATCGGCTTGCCTAGCAGGTGGATGTTAGACGCCAACACGATCCCGAACATGGGATTACGGGTCGTGACAGAACAAAAATGCTCTTATAATTTTTTTATTTGCATGTTAACATAACATCAACTGATTTATGACCCATATTTTAATTACTAATCTAAACTTTTTGTTGCTTTATACTTTCTTATGTTTGTCGGTAAGGTTACTTATATATATTGGATTTATTAGTAATACCGTTAAAATTTGCAGGGTACAAAATTTTCACACTTTAATCATCTATCAAAGAGTTGTGCATTTTTTTAATAAAATAAAAAAACTATCTAATTATAGAAGGGAAGCTGTATACGGTCGAAGTCGGGCCCACCTATATATGGTCAAAATCGGGCTCGACCCTATATGGTTAACATCGAGTTCAATTATTGCACGATAGATCGTGTTCGGAATGCGTAGGGTCGAAGATCGAACCCGAGCTTCATCGAAGCGGAACACAAAGCCAGAACGTCCGACCTCAAAAATACCGAGCCCGTGATCTGAAATCGAGCCTGACTCCGAAAATATCCAAGGAAGATCATTAAACCTAAATGACGGAAAACCGAAAAAATCCGTGATGGGGTGAACATCACTGCAGGAATCTCGGCACTAATCAATAGAACCACTTAATTAGCAAATCAGAAGATCTTTTACCTTGTGCGGAGATTTTTACCTTGTATAAAGTTGTACCCTATGTATGACCTCCCCACTAAATAAAGGGAGAGTTCAACCATTTACAAAATACCTTTTTTTACACGAATCATCAATAGAAAGGAAAAAGCAGTGATATATTGCTCTCTTGAATCATTTTATTATCAACTTGTTTCAATTTCCATTATAATTAGTTTCTGCCCAAGAAGGATCAGCCAACGGCCAAGAGTCTCTAACTTGGGTGGTATGCGTTTCTTTTCCATTTATCCCTTAATTTTAATTTTCGTTATATTATTCGTCATTTGTATCAAATTAGGCCACATATCCTTAAAACCACGTATAAATTCAATTGCTATCCGAAATTTAGAGTAAATAGTTTCGCGCCCACCGTGGGGCTAAGGATAATAGTGGATATTTGATACAACTTTTTATCATACACATTATTTTACACTTGCTCTTTGAAGTGTTTCTTATTCTAGGTTGCAATACGAAAATGTCAAACTCTCAATCGGCACCTCTGCACGTTGACAACGAGTTCGATCATCAAGGCGAAATAATAACATAGCGTCCGATGACGAAATTCCAATCAATGCTAATTCACAAGTGGCAGTTGATGCAGATCAGCTTACCGGACCCTCAAATAGTGTTCATAGGGGAACTCGATCAATGACACAAAATCCCAAAATGATGAAAGGGACGAGATCAGCCTCCTGATGATCTTTGAAATGTTGCAAGCCCAATAGTTAGCGATAGCTCAGTTACAAAACCGAAGCCAAATCTCGAACAGGGTTGAACCTGGCCCTTCCCGAGAAATTACCCATAGGGATGGATCAGTTGTAGGAGGGTTGAATGAGGGTGAATCGGGGGAAAACCCCGGAATTATGAAGATTCTCGAAGAACTAAATAAACGAATAGAATCTGGGGAGAAGAAAATTGAGGCGAATAACAAGAAGGTGGAAACGTACAACTCCAGGGTCGATCAACTCCCAGGAGCACTCCCGGTATTAAAAGGCCTAGATTCCAAAAAGTTCGTATAAAAACCTTTTCCATCGAGCGCGACTCCGAAATCGATACCCAAAAAATTCCGTATGCAGGAAATCCCCAAATACAATGGAACGACCGACCCAAACGAGCATATAACCTCATATACATGCGCTATCAAAGGAAACGACCAGGAGGATGACGAGATCGAATCTGTTCTGTTGAAGAAATTTTGGAAAACCCTGTCGAAAGGAGCCATGACATGGTGTCACAACTTACTCTCTAATTTTATTGACTTGTTTGCTATGCTAGCAGATTCTTTTGTGAAGGCACACACAGGCGCCATCAAGGTCGAAACGCGAAAATCGAACCTTTTCAAAGTCAGGCAGAAAGATAACGAGATGCTCAGAGAGTTCGTATCCCGGTTCCAATTGGAACGGATGGATCTGACACCCGGTCATAGGCGATTGGGCTGTTCAAGCTTTCACTCAAGGGCTCAATGTTCGAAGCTCGGTGGCTTCACAACAACTAAAACAGAACTTAATAGAGTACCCTGCCATCACATGGGCTGACATACATAACCGGTACCAGTCAAAAATCAGAATCGAAGACGATCAGCTCGGAGCCTCTTCGTGATCCATTTACCCCGTTAGAGCTAATGATAAAATTCGAAGGGAAGTTTATCGTGAACCAAGATCGAATAGAGAGCGACATCGGCCATATCACGGGGACAGAAAAATCAGCGTATCCGGTCAAAACTCTCCAAGACATGAAAGGAGAAATGACCGAGGTTAGAACAGCCTGGGGCTGATGACCAAAAGCAATTTCGAAAGGCCCATCGGGCATAAAGAAGCACCTCGATTATCGGAGTATAATTTTAATATTGATGCTGCCACTATCGTATCTGCTATCGGTTGCATCAAAGATACTAAGTGGCCTTGACCATTGCAATCTGATCCAACCCAAAGGGATCCTAATCAGATATGCAAATATCACGGTACTCACGTTCATAAAACGGAAGACTATTGGAACTAAGAGAAGAAGCAGCTCGGTTACTTGATATCGGACACCTTCGAGAATTCTTAAGCGACTGAGCAAAAAATCACTTCGGAAATAGGAATAAATAGACAGGCCAGGAAGAACCTCAACATACAATCAACATGATTATCGGTGGAGTCAGTACCCCTCAAGGTCCGATGTTGAAGCGTACCAAAATATCCTTCATTAGGGAAAAACGCACTCGGACTTATACGATAGAGGGGACTTTATATTTTAACGATGAGGATGCGGAAGGAATTGTAAAACCCCATAATGACGCACTGGTAATAGATGTACTTATACATAAAGTTAGAGTAAAATGTGTGTTAATCGACCTAGGTAGCTCGGCCAATATAATCCGATCATGGGTCGTGGAGCAACTCGGCCTGTCAGACCGGATCATTCCTACAATCTGAGTACTTAACGGGTTCAATATGGCATGTGAAACCACCAAGGATGAAATAACGTTGCTAATAAATATTGCTGGAACCGCTCGAGAAACAAATTTCAGTGTGATCGGAGGGGACATGAGATACAATGCTCTATTTGGAAGGCCATGGATCCATGACATGAGTGCGGTACCTTCGACATGGCACCAGGTATTGAAGTTTACAACGCCCGATGGAGTTAAAATGGTTTACGGGGAGCAACCAGCTGCGAAAGAGATGTTCGCAGTAGAAGAAATGACACCAACACCAACAGTTCCTAACCAAAGGCTCGAGAGCGAGACAAAATAGCAATCACAGATACCTTCTTCGACAAATGTGGATAAACAAGTATATGTCGAGGATGATGATTATGGAATTCCCAGATCTTTCATCAACCCCGATGATTTCAATGCCAGCAAATCGACTGTCGAGGAACTGGAACAAGTCACATTGCGAGAAGACTTGCCCGAACAAAAGGTATATCGTCAGAGATAACCACCCACAAGTTGAGCCTGGATCCGAAGTTCCATCCAGTCAAACAAAAAAGGAGGCCTATGTCCGAAATCAAACATGTGTTCATCAAGGATGAGTTAACTAAACTTCTAAAGATAGGGTCTATTAAGGAGGTTAAATACCCGGAGTGGTTGGCAAACATAGTGGTAGTCCCTAAAAAGGGAATAAATTAAGAATGTGTGTAGATTATAAAGACTTGAATAAGGCATGTCCAAAAGTCTTTTCCCTTACCCAACATCGATCGCATGATTGATGCTACCGCCGGCCATGAGACCCTTAGTTTTCTCAATGCATACTCCGGCTACAACCAAATATGGATGGACCCAGGTGATCAGGAAAAAACTTCCTTCATCACTAAATATGGCACATACTGTTACAATGTAATGCCATTTGTGTTAAAAAATGCTGGAGCCATATACAAACGCTTAGTAAAACGAATGTTCGAGAAACAACTAGGAAAGACAATGGAGGTTTATATTGACGACATGGTAGTTAAATCCCTGCGAGCAAAGGACCATTTAAATCATTTGCAGGAAACATTCAGTGTGTTGAAGCAGTACAACATGAAGTTGAACCCGGAAAAGTGCACATTTGGTGTGGGTTCAGGTAAATTCCTCGGATTCATGGTCTCGAATCATGGAATCGAGATCAAACCTGAAAAAATCAAGGCTATTGAGGACATCACGGTCATAGATAATGTAAAACCATGCAAAAGTTTTGACCGGACGGATAGCCGCTTTAGGGCAATTCATTTCGAGGTCGTCCGATAAAAGCTACCGGTTCTTCGCTCTATTGAAAAAGAAGAACAACTTTTCATGGACTCCGGAATGCCAGCATGCTTTGGAAGAGCTCAAAAGATATTTATCGAGCCTGTCGTTGCTTCATACATCGAAGATGGACGAACAACTGTACCTTTACCTGGCAGTCTCAGAGATAGCGGTAAGAAGGAGTCCTAGTCCGAGAAGAACAAGGTACACAATTCCCGATTTATTATGTCATCAGAACCTTAGGCGAAGCCGAAACAAGGTATCCTCTCTTGGAAAAATTGGTGCTCACTTTGTTAAGCACTTCTAGGAAACTGAAATCGTATTTCCAATGTCATCCCATATGCGTCGTAACAACGTACCCATTAAGAAATGTGATGCATAAGCCCGAGCTCTCAGGTCAATTGGTCAAATGGGCCATAGAAATAAGTGGGTAGGACATTGAATATCGACCTCGAACCGCCATCAAATCTCAGGTGTTGGCATACTTTTTGGCCGATATTACACCATCCCTAATACCCCAGGTCGAAAGAGAGTTGTTAGCTGGCTCAGGAACTCCTTCAAGAATATGGACTCTTTTCACAGATGGCGCTTTGAACGCGAAGGGATCCGGACTTGGCATCGTGTTGAGGCCACCAACTGGTAACATAATTCGACAATCTATTAAGAGTGTGAAACTGACTAACAACGAGGCAGAATATGAAGTCATGATTGCATTCCTAGAACTAGCCAAGAGCCTGGGAGCAGAAGTGATCGAAGCCAAGTACAAATCCCTTCTTGTGGTAAATCAAGTCAAAAGAACATTCGAGGTTAGGGAAGGGCGAAAGCAAAGATACTTAGACAAACTGCAAGTGACGCTGCATCGGTTTAAAGAATGGACCTTACAACATATACCTCGAGATCAAAAAAGCGAGGCCGACGCCCTCGCCAGCTTGGGGTCGTCGATCGAAGATGACGAGGTCAATTTTGGAAAGGTCGTACAGCTCATGAGGTCGGTAGTGGAAGAAGGCCACGCTGAGATCAATTCGACAAGTCTAACTTGGGATTGGAGGAACAAATACGTAGAATATCTCACTTCAGGCAAACTCCCCTGAGATCCAAAGGAGTCAAGGGCCCTGTGTACGAAGGCGGCCCGGTTCAGCTTGTCCGATGATGGAACCTTGTTCGGAAGAACATTTGACGGCCCACTCGCGATATGTCTGGGACCGGGCAACACTGAGTACATTTTAAGGGAAATCCATGAAGGTACTTGCGGGAACCATTCTGGCACCGAGCTGCTAAATCGGAAAATAATCAGAGCCGGTTATTATTGGGTCGACATGGAAAAAGACGCAAAGGAGTTCGTTCGAAAATGTAACGAATGCCAAAGGCACACCCCGATGATCCATCAACCCGGGGAGACACTCCACTCAGTCCTATCACCATGGCCGTTCATGAAATGGGGGATGGACATTGTTGGCCCTCTTCTGTACACGCCAGGTAAGGCTCATTTATACTATTTATGACTGATTATTTTTCTAAATGGGTGGAAGCACAGGCGTATGAGAAGGTTAGGGAAAAGAAGTGATCGAATTCATTTGGGATCACATCATATGCCGATTTGGAATGCCAGCCGAGATCGTATGTGACAACAGGAAGCAATTCATTGGTAGCAAAGTGACAAAATTTCTCGAAGATCACAAGATCAAAAGGATCCTATCAACGCCCTACCACCCCAGTGGGAATGGACAAGCCGAATCTACTAACAAGACAATACTTCATAATCTGAAAGAGAGATTAACCGATGCCAAAGGGAGATGGAAGGAAATATTACCCAAAGTCCTATGGGCATATCATACAACCGAGAAATCCAACACCGGAGCCATCCCGTTCTCTCTGGTTTATGGCGCCGAAGCTTTGATACCGGTCGAGGTCGGGGAGCCAAGTATCAGGTTCCGATATTCGACCGAGGAATCAAACTACGAAGCCATGAATACGAACTTGGAATTGTTAGATGAAAGACACGAAGCTGCCCTTGTTCGACTAGCTGTGCAAAAGGAAAGGATCGAAAGGTATTACAACAGAAGGACCAACCTTCGATATTTCAATGTCAGGTACTTAGTACTAAGGAAAGTTACACCAAACACGAGGAACCCGAATGAAGTTAGCTGGGACCAAACTGGGAAGGACCTTACTGTATCATTAAAATAACCGGAAAGGGATGCTACAAGCTCGGAACAGTGGATGGTAAACAACTACCAAACAACTGGAACATAAGTCAGTTGAAATGGTATTACTACTAAGGTACGACCCTGTTCTTTATTTTTATTTGCTTCACGAACTAACATTTGCAGGTATCAAATGAGGTACCTTGGATCGGGGGATACGAGATATTAAGTCTGAAAGCACGTGTTGCACTCTTTTTTCCTTGAACCGGTTTTGTCCCAAATTGGGTTTTACGGTAAAGTTTTTAATGAGGCAACTAGTAAACCGTGCTAACTTAGATTTGAAGGCCGATAGCAAATCGGTGATGACAGTATTCGAAGCCTATCTTCAATCGACCCCGAATACTGGGGGGCCACTTTAGCTTGGAAAGATATTCTAGGATTGAAGGGTCAAAAATCAATAAGATTCAATGTAAGGGCCAAATGGTCAAATGAACCGTGCCCAAATAGATCGATCGAACCCTAACACAAATTGTACACATGCATAAACGAGAATAAAGAAAAGTCTCTTGTATACTACATCTTGCTTTCGATCAAACGAGCCCAAGGGCCACTCTAATTTTAGTTCGAATAACCATTCTCTCATTTGGGGACTTGTTTGAAAAACAAACTTATTCAGGGGGAATGAGACCTATTAAGGGAAACCTCGAACTTTAGAGGCTAAGGTCATTTCGAGTTAACAAAACTCGAGGAGAGTTGAGACCCATTAAGGAATAGCCTGAACTTTAAAGGCTAAGGCCATTTCGAGTTAACAAAATTCGAGGGGGGATGAGACCTATTAAGGCAAAACCCGAACTTTAAAGGCTAAGGCCATTTCGAGTTAACAGAACTCGAGGGGGGATGAGACTTATTTAGGCAAACCCCGAACTTTAAAAGTTAAGGCCGTTTCGAGTTAACAGAACTTGAGAAGGATGAGACCTATTAAGGAAAACACCGAACTTTAAAGGCTAAGGTCATTTCGAGTTAATAGAAGTCGATGGGGGATGAGACCTATTAAGACAAACCTCGAACTTTAAAGGCTAAGGCCATTTCGAGTTAATAGAACTCGAGGGCGGATGAGACCTATTAAGGCAAACCCTGAACTTTAAAGATTAAGGCCGTTTTGAGTTAACAGAACTCGAGGGGGAATGAGACCTATTAAGGCAAACCTCGAACTCTAAAGGTTAAAGCCATACCAAATTAATAGTATTTGAGGTCTAAGGTATTTCAAAAGTTGCAAAAAGAAAGCTTTATATATATACATCAAAAATCTTTTCCACATAATCGAGCAACCTCGATACACAAAATCAAACATGGGAAAAGATTATACTCGGTCGGGAGTGACTTAGTCTCAACTGGAACTTGCCTCGATATCAAAATTTTTGAGGTCGTCTCATTCTTCAGATCCAACTGAATCCTCGGAATCATCCTCCTCCGGGAAGGCTAATTTTTTGGCCTCGGCCTCGGCTATCCTGGCATCTTCGATCTCCGCTGATAAATCAAAGCCTCGAGCATGAATCTCTTCAAGGACAAGTCTGCAAGATTGCCACCTCATATGATCAATCATATTCCTTGATTGATCTTAAGCAGCTTCAGCATCCGCCTTATATTGAGCCACCAGTGCATCAGCCTCGGCTTTGACCACGGCAACTTCTGACTTGGCCGTTTTTAGGTCGTTAGCCATATTATCTCGATCTGAGATAACCGTGCTGATCCGAGATTGGAGCTCATTTGTGTTCCTGGTTTGGGCCTCGATTTTCTCCTTTGCCTCTCTAAGCTGAGCCTCTGCTGAAGCTAACTGCTCCTGAAAAGTCTCTTTTTCCAAGGCCAGCTGATCTATCTTGCTCCTCCACTCATCGGCCTCAGCTCTAGCCACGCTTACCTCAAATCAAAGCTGATTAATCTGATCAAGCTTTTGCTCTACTTGCTCAACCAAACCAGCATTATCCTTTTGGGCAAGCTCCAATTCGGCATGAAGATTCATCATCTCCCCTTCCAGTCGTTCATAGCATCTCGACTCTTCCCGAAATCGGAGAAAGGCTTCATCGTGAAGTATCGAGGCCTGCAAGCATAAAGGAGGATATTATAATTAATTAAAATTTTAAAGTACAAAACAAAGGACATCGAATAGAGCTTATTGGAAATTACCCGATTTAGCGCCTGTTAAGCTTCATTGAATAGGCAAGACGCATCCACCTCGTTCATTTTTGCCTGATCCTCCTCGGTCATCAAGCACTGAAGATAACTGGCCACTCCGACAGGAGCGGAAAGAACCCTGGCATCCTCGGGAATGGTGAAAGATATGGATCATTTTCGATTAGGGTAAGCGCTCGGCGCGTGAAAGCGATCGACCAATTTTAGACTGAAGGAAATCCCGGTTGTATCACTGGATGTGCTTTTCCTTGGTACCTCTAAATTAGCGAGCCCAAGAACGTCTTCCGCGGATGCCGAATCCACACCGCCGAAAAAACTGCGGAAAGGGTCTTTCGATATATGATCTCCGCCCGGGGAACATTCTTTGGCCATTTTGGCCTCGTTGAATATTGATTCCGAGAAAGAGGGCGAATCAACCATCTCAATTGGAGTTAAGACTCCCAGCGGTGCTCTCCTCATATCAGGGGAAGCCCCAGCTCTTGCCTCCACCTCGGATCCCCCAACTTGGCGAAGGTCCGCTTCACTAGCCCGTGGTTCGGAGACCCCTCGCTCTTCAGGTTGTGGCGGCTCACTAGCCGCAAGGTCGAAATCCTCTTCTTCCTCCTCGGACTCATCCCTCAATCGACGTAGCGAGTTCGAAGGTAAAACTCGATCACTAGCACTTCCCCTGGGCTTGCGAGCCAATCTTTTCCTCGGTCTCTTCTTTTCGAGGTCTGAGGAACTTGGGGCCTCTTTTATTTTCTTCTCTTTGTCCCACTTCGAAGCAGGGGGCTCACTGGGAACATCATCGCCTATGGGCGCAGGTCTCATCTCGACATCCTTTGACAGACCTGCAATAGAAAGGTAAAACAATTTAGAAATCAATAGCATAAGGATCTAAGCTCGAGTGTAACTTATCTCACCGTGAAGTCGGGCCTCCCGCCGGCCTTTCGAAAGCTCACGCCATGCGTGCTCGGAATATGGTCTTTGGGATATGATCCCCTTGACCCATTCTTTAAGATGAGTAATTGCAGCCGGCATCTGGGATATAGTTGCGCCATATAAAATTGATAAGAGGAAGGTCGAAAGGGAGAACAGTAAACAAATTGATAAGCAGGGCCATACTTACGCTTCATATTCTATCTCTCAGGAAATGGCATATCCTCGGCCAGGATTAGGTCCGATGTTTTTACTCGAACAAATCGACCCAACCAACCCTGATCCTCCTCATCAATACTTGACAACGGGGCTTTGCTTGTCCGACGAGCAAGTTTTATCAACCCCCCTCGGTAGAGTCGAAAACTGTACAATCGCATGAGATGATCGACGGTGAAAGGATACCCCTCGATCTTGATTACAAAAAAACAGAGAAGAATGATTATCCTCCAGAAAGAAGGATTAATTTGGTCCAGGGTCACTTCATACCTTTCGCAATAAGCAATAATGACCGGGTCCAAAGGACCCAATGTGAAGGGATAAGTGTAAACACTTAAAAAACCCTCCACGTGGGTTGCCTCTTCAGACGCAGGAACCACCACACACTTACCAACCTAGTTACAGTCTTCCTTTACTTTATCGAGAACTCTGTCGGTGATTGAGCAGATATATTTCGTGACCGGTTCGCACCGTCCCGGTATCGAGGAAGCTTTATCGATCTTGAAATCGACTTTGGTGGAACATCCGGTTGGTACAAACGCTTTCAGAGGGGGCTCCGTTATAGGCTCCTCAATGACGACAGGTGAAACGTCATTAGCAGGCTGAGAAGAAGAGGGAGTTTCTCTTTGAGGAACGGATTTTGAAGTCTTCGCCATTGTTTTGAACAGATGAAGAAATTAAAAGATACAGATGCAAGGGAAATATAGTATGATGATAGCTTGCGAGGTATTTCTAGAAAACTAGAAAATAGGAGGTCTTAAAGATAAGAGCGATGTAATTTTATAAAAAGCACGAACATCTGAATATAAAGGGTGAAAGAGGGTATTTATAGCCTCTCAAAACGGCGGTTCGCATCCCAAAGCGGCAGAACGCCAACTGACATACTTGATGCTTTAAAAGGCTTTTCTGATGGGACGTTTTCGATTTCCGTATCACGTACGTCATAAGTTTACCATCACTTATCAGAATGAAAATTTTGTTTTTCTGATGGGACGTTCTCGATTTCCATATCACGCACGTCATAAGTTCGCCGTCACTTATCGAAATGAGAATTTGAGGCTCATATCGTTTCTCGTCGTTACTCTCCAAAAAACGAGGGGACTATCTGTATAGGGCCAAAGTTAGGCCCACCTATATGTGGTCAAAATTGGGCTCGACCCTATATGGTTAACATCAAGTTCAAATATTGCACGATAGATCGGGTTCGGAATGCGTAGGGTCGAAGATCGAACCCGAGCTTCATCGAAGCGGAACACGAAGCCAGAATATCCAACCTCAAAAATATCGAGCCCGTGATCTGAAATCGAGCCTGACTCCGAAAATGTCCAAGAGAAGATCATTAAACCTAAATGACGAAAAAACAAAAAATCCGTGATGGGACGAACATCACGGCAAGAATCTCGGCATTAATCAATAGAACCTCTTAATTAGAAAATCAAGAGATCTTTTACCTTGTGTGGAGATTTTTACCTTGTATAAAGTTATACCAGATGTATGACCTCCCCACTATCTAAAGGGAGAGTTGAACCATTTACAAAACACCTTTTATTTACACGAATCATCAATAGAAAGGAAAAAATAGTGATATATTGCTCTCTTGAATCATTTTATTATCAACTTGTTTCAATTTCCATTATAATCATTTTCTGCCCAAGAAGGATTAGCCAACGGCCAAGAGTGTCTAACTCGGGTGATTTGCATTTCTTTTTCATTTATCTCTTAATTTTAATTTTCGTTATACTATTCGTCAGTTGTATCAAATTAGGCCACATATACTAAAAACCACGTATAAATTCAATTGTTATCCGAAATTTAGGGTAAACAGTTTGGCGCCCACCAGGGGGCTAAGGATAATAGTGGATATTTGATACAACTTTTTGTCACGCACATTGTTTTACACTTTCTCTTTGAAGTGTTTCTGATTCTAGGTTGCAATACGAAAATGTCAAACTCTCAATCGGTACCTCTGCACGTTGATAACGAGTATCATCAAGACGAAAATAATAACGCAGTGCCCGGTGACGAAATTCCAATTGATGCTAATTCACAAGTGGCAGTTGATGCAGATCAGCTTTCCGTCCCCACAAATAGCATTCATACGGGAACTCGATCGATGATATAAAATCCCCAAAATGATGAAAGGGACGGATCAGCCTCGTGATGATCTTTGAAATGTTGTAAGCCCAAGAGGCAGCGATAGCTCAGTTACAAAATCGAAGCCAAATCTCGAACAGGGTAGATCCTGGCCCTTCTCGGGAAATTACCCGTAGGGATGGATCGGTTGTAGGAGGGTTGAATGAGGGTGCATCGGGGGGAAAACTCCAGAATTATGAAGATGCTCGAAGAACTAACTAAACGAATAGAATCTAGGGGGAAGAAAATCGAGGCAAATAATAAGAAGGTGGAAACGTACAACTCCAGAGTGGCTCAAATACCAGGAGCACCCCCGGTATTAAAAGGCCTAGATTACAGAAAGTTCGTACAAAAATCTTTTCCACAGAGTGCGGCTCCGAAACCGATACCCAAAAAATTTCGTTTGCCAGAAATCCCCAAATACAACGGAATGACCGACCCAAACGAGCATGTAATCGCATATACATGCGCTATCAAAGGGAACGACCTGGAGGATGACGAGATTGAATTCGTTCTGTTGAAGAAATTTAGGAAAACCCTGTCGAAAGGAGCCATGACATGGTATTACAACTTACCCCCTAATTCTTTTGACTCGTTTGCTATGAGTGCAGATTCTTTTGTGAAAGCACACTCAGGCACCATCAAGGTCGAAACGTGAAAATTGGACCTTTTCAAAGTCAGGCAGAAGGATAACGAGATGCTCAAAGAGTTCGTGTCTCGGTTCCAAATGGATCGGATAGATCTGCCACCGGTCACAGACGATTAGGCTGTTCAAGCTTTCACTCAAGGGCTCAATGTTCGAAGCTCGGCGGCTTCACATGAGCTGACGTACATAACCGGTACCAGTCAAAAATCAGAGTCGAAGATGATCAGCTCGGAGCCCCTTTAGGATCCATTTACCCCGTTAGAGCTTATGACAAAATCCGGAGGGAAGTTTATCGCGAACCAAGATCGAATAGAGAGCGACATCGGCCATATCACGAGGACAGCAGTTGGGATTGCGGGTCGTGACAGAACAAAAATGCTCTTATAAGTTTTTTATTTGCATGTTAACATAACATTAACTAATTTATGATCCAAATTTTAATTGTTAGTCTAAACGTTTTGTTGCTTTATACTTTCTTATGTTTGTTGGTAAGGTTACTTATATATATTGGATTTATTAGTAATACCGTTAAAATTTGCGGGGTACAAAATTTTCACTCTTTAATCATCTATCAAAGGGTTGTACATTTTTTTAATAAAATAAAAAAAAAAAACTATCAAATTATAGAAGGGACGCTGTTTACGGTCAAAGTCGGGCCCACCTATATGTGGTCAAAATCGGGTTTGACCCTACATGGTTAACATCGAGTTCAACTATTGCACGATAGATCGAGTTCGGAATGCGTAGGGTCGAAGATCGAACCCGAGCTTCATCGAAGCGGAACACGAAGCCAGAATGTCTGATCTCAAAAATACCGAGCCCGTGATCCTAAATCGAGCCTGACTTCGAAAAGGTCCAAAGGAAGATCATTAAACCTAAATGACGGAAAACCAGAAAATCCGTGATGGGACGAACATCACGGCAGGAATCTCTGTACTAATCAATCGAACCTCTTAATTAGAAAATCAGGAGATTTTTTACCTTGTGCGGAGATTTTTACCTTATATAAAGTTGTACCAGATGTATGACCTCCCCACTATATAAAGGGAGAGTTGAACCATTTACAAAACACCTTTTTTTAAACAAAGCATCACCGCACCATAATTGAAGTGAAATTATATTCCCGCCTTGTTTTTATTATTTGAATTTGTATTGTTGCTGAAGAGAAAAAACTACGAAGGGTTTTCCCATGCCTAATTTGCATTTATTATCATATATTGAGAGATTTGAGAGTAGAAGCACCAAGGGTGATGCCGTGCCAGTGAGAAAAAGCTCCAAGGGTGATGTCGTGCCATTATATTCATGATATTATGTGGTGAGAACGAGAGTAAAAGAACGAAAAGTGATGCCGTGCCATTTTCATATCATTGCCTTGTCTAATTTTCGATTTTGGTGATTTACTTGGTCATATTGTTGTTGTTTCGGAAGATGTTATTTTGTGATTTCATACTTGCAATTTTTATGATATCTCCCCTTTCGCATGGCCCCTCTCAGTTGATATTTCATTATTCTACTTATGTATTGGCTGCTTTGTTTATATTTGTACATGATTTTTACGTAGATGTCTTGTCATAGTCTCGTCACTACCTCGTCGAGGTTACGCTCGACATTACGGAATACACTGGGTCGATTGCACTCATACTATACTTCTTCACTTCCTGTGCAGATACTGATATTGGTCCCAGGGGTGCTTAGAGGTGCGTCGGTTAAGATCACTTTCACTTCGAAGACTTGAGGTAGATCTGCTGGCGTTTGCAGACCTTGAAGTTCTCTTCCATTTTCTATCTTTACAGTTAATCTAGCTTCGAATAGTTGTGTTATCTTCAGACCATGTATGCAGTATTCTAGTAGCTCATGTACTTGTGATTCCGGATTTCTAGGAGTAGTTAGTATTACGCTGCTTATACTCAAACTATGTTAAATACAAAATTTATTTCTCGTTAAATATCATTATTTTGTTTTAACTGTTAAAATTGATTAATTACTTTATTTACGTCGGCTTGCCTAGCAGGTGGATGTTAGGCGCTAACACGACCCCGAAGTTGGAATTGCGGATCGTGACAGAAAAAAAATGCTCTTATTAGTTTTTTATTTGCATGTTAACATAACATTAACTGATTTATGGTCCAAATTTTAATTACTAATCTAAACTTTTTGTTGCTTTATACTTTCTTATGTTTGTTGGTAAGGTTACTTATATATATTGGATTTATTAGTAATACCGTTAAAATTTGCAGGGTACAAAATTTTCACTCTTTAATCATCTATCAAAGAGTTGTACATTTTTTTAATAAAATAAAAAAACTATCAAATTATAGAGGGGTGGCATAACAATTAAATATTAATTCCACTTGTAAAATAACTCCGGATAATTATTTGAATTGAATATTTTATAGACGTCTAATTCCAAATTCAATTCCAATTTCAATTACAATGCTTTCTCGTGGAATAAATAAAGTTTGATTTACATGATAATGCAGGAGTAAATAATTTGAGCTAAGGCTATCGATCTAATAGCTTCTTAACTAGGTTGATTGAGAGATAAGGATATAGTTAATTGATATTAACTCTTCAATTAAGAGGATACTAAAGGAAAGGCTTGTTATAAATTAGCTGCAAGTCAATTAATTGAAAAGGTGGCATTCATATCGTTTTTAATGAAATTTAATACTGTGTGAATCATTCAATAAGACATCTGAAGATATTATATAGTACCTTCAATATAATACATATGTGGATTTAGTTAAATATAGTACCTTCATCATTTTATCTGAGATTTGATTTTTTTCCTTTAATCTATTTTTCTAAAACTCAAACATATTTTTAATAATATTTATGTAATTTTAAAACTAAAATCATACTCAATGATTGGATACACGCGCAACGTACGTACACTGAAATTTGTCTATATATAAGCACGAATATTTTATACTAAATATTGAACGACTAAAATATCCCCGTAATATTGGTAGACTTTTAGTCCCTTAAATATTTCCATTAATTTTCATAAGACGTCACAAAAAAAGAACCTAACTGAAAATACTACACTTAATCTAAGTCCTACACGTTCAAACTAAAAGTTGGCACTTTGAAACCAAATAGATCACTTGCTTTGATTTGCACAAGGATTGATATTGTAAGATCAATCCTTATGCAAAACAAACATTTATAGAGTTTCTACTATCTCTACTTTATTACTTATAATTTGTTTTACTGTATGATTGATACCCAACGACAATAATGACAAAATTTGTTAAATATGTTAGTCCTTAGGTACAATCCGAGTGACTCTCTGGGTATTTTGCAAAAAGAACTTGCAGTGCGATTGAAACTTCTTTAGACTCACACGTTTGAATTGTCTTAGGAAGCAACAAAATATAATTTAATATCTCACACACATGCATATGTCAGCCACCTTCATCCAAAGATATATTTTTATTTTTCTATTAAAAATTTCAGCATATTTTATGTAGCATATTGCAATACCGTTTTTCAGTTAATTTCGCTTTGACATGGATATTCCTTCATTGAATCTTTACGATCTATGTAATGCTTCGATTGGTCATTTTGAGCTTTAGTATTCCGTTCGGTGGTTTGCGACCTTGCATCTTCATATGATCCGTTACTGCTTTCATGTATGGTTGATTTTAATGTTTAAGAGGTTTAGGATTGATCTGAAAAAGTGATTCTCAATTTGGAACCTTTAAGTTGGAAGAGTAGATCAAGGTTTGACTTTTGAGTCAACGACCTTGGAATCGGGATTTGATGGTAACAATAGGTTCCTATAGTGATTTTAGACTTGAATGTATGTTCGGATTTCAATTTCATAGAAGATTTTGGCTCTATTTGGCGAAAGTTGAGAATTTGAAGAACTAGAGAGTTTATAGGTCTGACGGAAAGTTGACTTCGTTGTTATCGAACTCCTATTATGATTTTAAAATCTTGAATAATAGTTGATTGTAACTCGTGTGCAAAGTTTTATTGTGATCCGAAATGTCTAAGTGTGGTTCGGATGTGTTCGGCAAAATTAAAATGTTTGAAAGTTAAAAGAATGTTTTATATTTGATTTTTGGTTTTGCGGTTACTTGTGGTGTTTCGAGTCTTTGCATAAGTTTGAATTAGGTAAATGGACCTGTTGGTATGATTGGACGGGGTCCCGAGGGGCTCAGGAGAGTTTTGAGATAGCTTTGGATCATTTCTACGCCCTTTTTAGTTGCTGGTTCTCGACTACATGATTATATCGTGATCGGAGATCTAGGCCGCGTTCGCAAAGAGTGAAGTGCAGTTTTAATTTTGTGAATCGCGATCGCGAACGGCTTGTTTCCGATCGCGCAAAAGAAATTTCTGCTGTCACTGGGCTAATTTCGGGAGCTTATATCTTGCAATCTGTAAATAATTTGGAGATGATCCAAAAAGAAAAAAGTTATAGCCCTTTATGTCTAGCGCTCTAAAAATAAAATCATTTCTCATTTGGAAGTATGTACAAGACTTTATGACCATTATACTAGATACTGGCTGGAAAGAGTTGAACAAGTTGGTTCAAGTTTGTTCATCACGATCGCAGAGCTTCTTGGCCGTGATTGCGAAGGAAAAAATCATGCTAGGTATTTTGTGAACCACCATTGCGAGGTTGATGACCATGATTGCGAAGAAGGAGGCCTGTGAGGGGTATTTAATGCCTAATTTCGGGATTTTGAGCTTATTTTCATAAATTTTGACTTGGAGAGCGGACCAAGGCAATTTTGGAGATGGATTTCACACAAATCATGAGGGTATGCGTTTCTAACTTGATTTTGATTATATATCAAGAATTTCCATGAATTTCTACACCTAAAATATGAAATTTTAAAGTGAACTTTGGGATTTTATCCTACACTTTAAGAGAATGTATTTTGAGAAATTGATACCAATATGGACTCGATTTTGGAAATTAATTATATATTTGGACTCGGTATGTTATGGGACATCAGATTTTGGTATCGGTTTCGAATTTTGAGCACACGGGCCCGAATTGACTTTTATTGACTTTATGGAAATTCTTCAAAGATTCAAAGCTTTATGGAAGCGATCGCTTCCTATAGCATTGTTTGACTTTCTTGGTTGATGACTGGCTTGGATTTGCATGATTGGAGGGCTGGAGCGAGGTTTCTATGCAATTTGAGGTTGAAGACTAGTCGGATGAGGTAAGTATCTTTCCTAATCTTGTTGAGGGAATAACCCTTGGGACATGACCTTATTTTTCTAATTGGAATGTGTGAGAAGCGACGTATATGCGAGGTGAAGAGCGTATATGCAGGTGCTAGTCATGACCGGAGTAGACTTTAGGCTATATCATGCCTCATTTTGGATTTTGTACTTCCTGCTATCATGATTTATATGTTTGAAGGACTACATGAACTTATCGAATCATGCTAGAAATCATATGTTGGTCTTGATTTTCTGTTTGGCCACTAGTTTTTGTATGGCGTACCCGCCTAATCTGAGTTGTAGTAATACACTTCGCACATGTATACACCTTTGCATGCTATTTTTCTCAGTCCATGAGTATTTGATTTGATTTCCGCTAACTGTATACATGTATCCCTGTGTATACTTTTTGTGTGATAGACTGGATTGATAGCACATGAGTTGTTTGCGCAATTGTTTGGATCATAGCACGTGATTGTCTGTGCCGGTATGATTATGGCACGTGAGTTGTCCATGCAGCATGTGGATAAAGTTCCATTCCTCTAGGATCGTCCTCTTATGTTTCTCCTTGATGACGTACATGCAGATTATGGAAAACCGACTAGTGGTTGGATTTTGTGTATCTTATCTATATGCTAGCTCCAAAATGTATATATGGATTTTATGCATATCTTCTCTATATGTTTTTTACTTGATGAAATAATTCACGGTACATATCCACTCCATAAGCCAGTCCCTGTAACTCGACTTGCTTATTTCATCCATATCTTCTCTATATACAACTATTGATGAATTATTGATACATGCCTATCTTCTCTATATGCAAGTTGTTGGTGGTATTTGACATTTCATTCATACCTTCTCTATATGAATTTGTTGACGAGTTAAGTGATATCAAATGTGTATCTTCTCCATATGCCGAACTGTTAGTTGGTTATAATGCTTGTGCATACCTTCTCCATGTACATTGATGGCCTTCTATCAAATTCAGGCATAGATTTCGATACGGTTGCTTTTAATATGTATATGTTATTGACTTGTACTACCGTTTTTGGGATTGTAAGTTGCGTATAAAGATTTTTATTTCATATTTATCTGTTGTTGGTTGAATTCCTCGATTTATTTCGTAAGTGTTAGGCATACCTAGTCTTAGAGACTAGGTGGCATCACGACATCCTACGAAGGAAAATTGGGATCGTTACAAGTTGGTGTCAGAGATCTAGGTTCATAGGTGCTACGAGTCATAAGCGAGTTTAGTAGAGTCTTGCAGATCGGTACGGAGACATCTGCGCTCATCTTCGAGAGGCCATGAAACTATTAGGACAATTTCACTTCCTTCATTCCTATCATGCGAGTTTATTGATCTCGGAGATTGAATCTTTGTCATTTTATTCTCTCACAAATGGTGAGGACATGAGCTGCAATTACCGACGATGATGCCCCCAGAGCCGGTGTTGCCAGGGGCCGGGGCATAGACAGAGGCAGAGGCCACGGAGGAGCACGTGTCGCAGCTATAGCATCTGTCAGAGCAGCTGTTAAGGAACCGCTAGTAGCTCCTATTGGGGGACAGGTACCGGAGGTGCCTGTTTTGACCCCAGGACTTCAGGAGACTTTAGCACAGTTCCTGAGCATGTTTGGTACATTAGCTTAGGTAGGCCGGTTACACCAGCTACTTCACAGACTGGGGGAGGAGCTCAGACTCCCACCGCCCGTACTCCGAAGCGGCGAGTCCAAGTTGGTTAGGTTCCAAGTGTCATGCCGACACAGCCTGTCGTCCCAGTTCAGCCCTTGGTTAGGGCAACGGCATATGAGGAAGAACAGCTTAGACTTGCGAGGTTCAAGAGGTAATACCCTCCCTTTTCCAGTGTTTTGGCTTCAGAGGATGCGCATGGGTTCCTAGGGGAGTGCTATCGTATTCTCAGCGCTATGGGTATCGTGGAAATGAGTGGGATTGCTTTTACTACAGTCCAGCTTAAGGGAGCAGCATATTGGTGGTGGGGAGTTTACGAGTTGTTCAGTCCGGCCGATGCAGCTTCACTTTCATGGATTCGGTTTTCAGGGATGTTCTTGAGAGAGTTTGTTCTCCAGACCCTTCAAGATGCATGGCACGTGGAGTTTGAGCAGCTTCACCAAGGTGATGAAAGTGTCAGTGTATGTAGCTATATTCAATGAGTTTTCCAGACATGCACCTACTTTGGGTTCTACAGTTAGAGAGCAGGTCTGCAGGTTCATTGAGGGGCTCAGTCATGATATCCAGTTCAACATGGCTCGGGAGTTGGAGTAAGATGTTCTGTTTCATTAGGTGGTAGAGATCGCTTGCTGATTAGAGGGCATGCGGGGTCAGGAGAGAGAGGATAGGGAGACTAAGAGGCCTCGTAGACCAAGGAGATCTATTGGTCACTATTTTGGAGGCGGGGTACATCATGGTAGAGGTTTTGTGGGTCAACCAGTTCAGTTTGCACTTCAGTCTTCGCACGGTGTTTTAGGTACCCATGGGTCTCAGGGTACCCGTGTCGGACAGCTTCCACAGCGTAGCAGAGAGGTTGCTTTGAGTGTGGAGATACCAGCCACATGCTGAGAGATTGTGCTAGACTCCGGGTAGATGCGTCACAGCGGGGTATTCTAGCTATGTGTTCTGCTCCAGTTGTTGATATCCCTACACCGCCAGCTTGGGGTGCAGGTCAAGCGAGTAGAAGGCGCCCAAAAAGGGGAGGCCCGACCCGTTGAGTAGTTTTCTATGGTCGGGCTGAGACCGCTACATCAAATGATGTTGCACAGGTATGGTTTCGATTTGTTATAGAGGAGCATCATTCGTATTTTGTTTCGGTTCTGCTTATCGGGGTGAGTCCTCTTATCTTCACATGTGGGTGAGTTTCGTGATTTTGTACTCTATTTATGTGTTCACCCCTGTTGGGAGATTCTATAGCGGTAGCCCGTGTCTATCATTTTGTTTTGTTCACTATTGAGAACTATGAGACTAGAAGTGACTTCACGTTACTCATTTCGGTAGTTTTGATGTGATTTCTGGGCGATGAGTTACGACTTGTGATTTAGATGCTCTACCAGTGTGGGAGCTTAGCATGTGTTGTGATTTTGTTGGCGCAATTTAATTAGTGGAAGGTTTCATTCGGTATGATGTGTATACTACTTGTGATTCGGAGCTGAGGATGGAATCCTCGCATTTTTATATGGTTGGATGTGTTGAACCGAGCTACGTGCTAGGGTGGAAGTTATATTAGGATGAGATCCCTGAGATTTGTTCATATACCTTGATTCTTCATTGTGGAATTGATTCGTAGTATAGTACTGATAAGGAGTGGTGCCTGTCGGGCTTGTTTGATAGTTCATTCATGTGTTTCCTTGTGTATTAAGTCATATTCGTGCTGTGCTTATTGGGTTTTAGCTTGCGTGGTATGTGCCCAAGTGGTGTTAGGTGTGACTTGTTGATTTCAGTGAATAGTCATGGCATCTTCGTGTTTCTTACATCGTTGTTAGTGTTATGGAGGTTTGAAATAGGGTTCTAATGGATATGAGGTGAATTTTCGGTGTTGGATTTGATTATGGACAGCTACCGTGATCAGAGATGTGGTTATGGGCATATGTGTGATGTGTTACGTCGTGTGGTTGTACTTGGTGGGTGTAGGCATGAGTTGTTGCAGCTAGTTTAGGCTGAAACTGTGTGTTGATGTGGGAATCGAGTCTTTCGAAAATGATTGGATGGTGAGAAATTTGGTTATAAGGTTATCAGTGTGGGTGGAAGGAATAATCTTCAGTTGAGATGGTGTTGTCGGGCCTATGTGGATTGGGGTGACGTGGGATCACCTGCGAGTATATGTATGGTAAGTTCATTCAGTGATTTTAGAACTTCGAAATGGTTCTTGGCACATTCGAGGACGTACGTTTGTTTAAGAATGGGGGAATGTAACGATCCGACTGGTCGTTTTGAGGATTAGCATCCTCGTTCGGTAGTTTTAGGTTTCGAGCAACTTCGTATTATGTGTTATGACTTGCGTGTGTGGTCGAGTTCGATTTTCGGATGATTCAGGGTCTATTTGGAAGAAGTATTCTTATTTTTGAAGCTTAAGCGGTAAAGTTGACCGGAATTTGACTTTTGTCTAGACGACTACGAAATGGCATTTTGATGATTCCAATGCTTCGTATGGTGATTTTGGACTTAGACGTGCGTCCGGATTTGGATGTTCGTACGGTAATTTGAAGCGTTTCGGCAAAAATTGGAATATTGAAGTTTTAGAAGGTTGAGGGGTTTGGCCGAGAGTTGACTTTGGTGATATAGGGGTCGGAATGCGATTCTGAGAGTTGGATTAGTTGTTATGTCATTTGAAACTTGCATGCAAATTTTGGCGTCATTCCTGGTCGATTTGATCGGCGCGAGTTGTAGAAGTTAGGAGATTTGGAAATTTTTAAGCTCGACTCGTGGTGCGATTTGTAGTTTTGACGTTGTTGATGTGAGTTGAGGGCTCGAGCATGTCCGTGTTATGTTATGGAATTTGTTGGCATGTTTCGACGGAGTCCCGGGAGTCCCGGGTGTGTTCCGGATGGGCCACGGGCCATTATCTTATGTTTTGGAATGCTCAAGTTCCGGTGTCTGATGTCCTTCTACCGATCGCAAAGGCACATACGTGATCGCGTAGGCTGTTTGGTGATTGACCCATTTTCCTTCTCCGTGTTTGCAGTATAAGGTTCGCGATCGCGGACGTGTACATTCTCCTTTATTGCGTTCTCGTTCAGAGATCCGCGTTCGCATAGCTCAGCTTTAGCAGCTCGTGTATTTTCTCTTCGCGATCGCACATTCTGGTTCATGATCACGTAGTACATTCTTGGTGCATCAGTTGTTCCCTCCTTCACGATCGCATGCATTTGTTCCCGATCGCGTAATACAATTTCTGGGCAGTGGTCATTTCCTTCTTCGCGATTGCAATTGCAGTTTCACGATCGTGATGTGTAAATCGCTGGGAAGTAGTCCTAAATCATGGGTTGTGTCCATTTTCATCTTTTGAGCTAGAGAACTCAAATTTGAGCGATGTTTGAGGGGTTCTTCACATGGTTGATTGGGATCTTTACTCGGTTTTGATTTTATCTCATGATTTTATCTTTGTTTTCATCATTAAATTAGAGAATTAAGTTGCAAATTTGGGAAAATTTATAAAATCTTTCAAAAGTGTAAAATGATGATTTCAACGACGAATTGATATCGGAAGCTGATAATTTTGGTATGGTTGAACTCGTATCGGAATGGGTATTCGGGTTTTATGAATTTTATAAGGTTTTGAGGTGCGGGGCCGGTGGTGGACTTCTAGGTTGACTTTGTAGTTCTTGTTAAACATTGAAGCTTTATTATCCAGAATTGTTTCCTATCAGTTTTAATTATGATTTGAAGTTATTTTGGTTAGATTTGAGCCGTCTAGAGGTTATTTCACTCGAGAAGGTCATTTGAGAGTAACTGTCTAGCTTCCTTGAGGTAAGTATCTTGCCTAACCTTGTGTGGAGGAACTTCCACTTAGGATTTAAGTCTTTGGTGCTAATTATGTCATGTGAAGGCCGTGTACGCAAGGTGACGAGTACGTGCTCGCGCTTATTTTTAGAAATTTGACTGTTTAGGGCTCTTAGGTTCTTATATCCATTAAATATGAAATTGTTTTGTCATATTAAATTCCCCATTTACCAAATTCACCCTTATGTGTTTTATTTGGAATTAATTGCTTCATGTTTTACCTTTATTGACGATTAAATATTTATATGCCTTAACTAAAGTTGTTGCCTCTTTTATTGCCATGTTATCTTTTCCGTAATTTTTTATCCTTGATTGAAGTTATTATTATCTTTTTCGTAATTGCCTATCATTAGTTGAAGTTATTATTATCTCTTCCATAATCTGCTTATCCTTAATTGAATTTGTTGTATCTTTTTCGTAATTGCTCAACCCTAAATGAAGTTTTGTTATCCCTTATCATTGTTGTCTTATCCTTATTTGGAATCGTTGATTCATGTTATCCCTGTTATCGTTGAATTGCACTTTTGTGGAATCATTGCTACACATTATCTCTTTCTTGTTGAGCTATTCTTGTTGAAACCATTATTCCCTGTTGTGTCTTACATTGTGAGATTGTTCTTCCGTTTCATTGTGTTTTGAAGTTCCTGAGTTAATTTACTTGCCGTATTCTCGTATTATTATCGTTGTTGCTATTGTATTCAGTGTTATGAACCGAGGGCTATGCGTGCTTGTGATAGTTAAACTGTTTTGAGGAAATATTGTGGCATGTGGGCACATATTGTGATATTCATTTATTTGAGTTGTTATGTTTTGGCAGATGTGTTGTTGTTGACAGAATTGTTATGTTGTTGCACGAGGAATCTGTCGTGTGGTTGTTACTATGTTTGCACGAGGTTTCTTCCGTGTGGTTGTTATTGTGTTGCACGAGATTTCTATGGTGCTGTTGTTATTATTGATACGCATGCGATGGCATAAGGTCTGGGTGTTGAAACGCTTGCGCTGAGATAAGGTCAGCTTGAAACGCATGGCTAGGGGAACTACTAGAAGCCATGGGGTGTGATAAGGTGCACTAAAATGCAGGATGCTATTTCGGAAAAAATAATTTTTAACAAAATATAAAGGCTCCCACGGTGATATAAGAAAAGTTATGATTCATTTTATTATTTGAGACTACGAGGCGGTACCTCGGTAGGGATCTTGTTGTCATTTTTCTTTTTTGTGCACTTGTCTTTGGTTGTTGTTTTCCTTAGCATACTATTAATTATCTTCCTCCGTGTTGCACTATTTGCTTAGTTCTATGTAGCTAATCTTGTTGTGCTAGTCTATGGTTCAAACTTCATTGCTGTCTTTATTACATTGTACGTTGCGTGGTAATCGTTTCTTATGTGCCATTCATTGTCTCTGCTCTTATTTGTTCATTTGAATTGTGGTAGAACTTGCACAAGCTTACACGTAGTTAAATCATCCATATCGGTTTTAGAAGATGAATCATGACGTCACAGACCATTATACATATTCTTGTCTACTTGCCTTCTGTCTGAGGGTTGTCTATTGGCACGTGAGTCGTCCTTGCGGTTATGAGTTGTAATGTGGGCACAAGATGCCAAGTGATTAGGGTTCATGAATTGGGACCCGTGAGCTATGATTATGAGGTTCGGTACCTCGTGGAAATGCTTGAATAGATCTGGTGTGAAAGCGGCTGTTCTTATTGAGTTGTTGTTGGTTTTCCTTTATTTAGTTTCATCGGACTTAGACTGTGATCAGCTTACTCTACAGCATTATTACCTGACTGCTTCCTGTTAAATATTGATGTTACCAGTGTATCATTGCAAGTATTGTTTTGTATTCCTTATCCTCCGTAGCTTTATATTAATATTGTTTCTCTGTTAGTTCACATTCACACTTATTCAAGTTGTTTAGTCAGGTAGTTTCCTTGACTGTCCCTCGTCACTACTCTACCTATGTTCATCTTGATACTTACTAGGCACCGCCGTGGTGTACTCATACTATGCTTCCGCACATTTTTGTGCATATCTAAGTGCCTCGGATATTGTTTATTATTAGCTAGCTGGTCGAGCATTGCTGTGGAGGTTCAAGGTACACCTGTCGTCGCGTTCGCAGGCCTCGGAGTCACCTTCTGATATTGTACTTGTATTGTTTAATCCTTTTTCGAACAATTATAGTTAGGGATTTTTCTAGTAAACTCAGTAGAGCTTATGACTTGTACTACCGATTTTGGGATTGTAAGTTATGTATAAAGATTTCTATTTATATTTATCAGTTGATGGTTGAATTCATCGATTTATTTCGTAAGTGTTAGGCTTACATAGTCTTAAAGACTAGGTACTGTCACGACTTCCTACGGAGGAAAATTCGGGTCTTTACAGATTCTAACGTTTATTATTTTTGCTTGTTTGTACTATATGTGTATATGTATTTGGTCATATTTTCCTCACGCTATTGTGAACAATCACACAGAATATAACATATTTCCTTATAGCAGCATGTTTTGTTTTCTTTATTTGTTGTATATGGTTGTGACATCATGAAAAGGGTCCATGGTGAAGTAAAAGCAACTTGAATCCCTTCGTTAAAAAGTTGGAATTGTTGAGTAATTATTTGTTGAGCTAAGCGTGAAGTTGTTCCTCTCTTTATTTGAGAAATATAGCCTTAGCCCGTCAACTCTTTTAGCTGACAAAGTTGAGTTAAGTCAATAAGTTTGTATTTTTAAATAGGCATGTTTGAATAAGAAAGAATTGTTCCACATCTAGAATTTGCAATATAACTGGAAGCATGCTAAGCTAGCTTAAAATATAAGGAGAAATATTAAGTTTATATCTATCAAATAATTTTGATTCACTTCATTTGAACTATTTTCCTATTGTTGGTTCGGTACTTAGGTTCTAAGGCGTTTTTGGATCTTATGAAATAAGATTTTGGTGTTTTTGCATGATTGTGGTTAGTCTAAGAAAAGTTGTGCTGATCTTGACATAAAAAGTTTTACGTGTGTTTAGGTCCTATCTTCACTAACTATGTTCTAATGGATAGTTAGATATAGTAATAATGAGATAGCGCATTACTTTTCTTCATGGCAATTTTTTGTTATGTATAGTTGCTTTTGCTGTCTATCTTGAGAATGGATAAGTTTGTTGCCTCATGACTTGAATGTAAGAATATGTAGTACATTTATATGATCATAAAATAATATCATTTGCATGCTCCTTTGTGTCTACCAAAATTTTCAAATAATATTTTCTTTTAGGAATAATATTTAATATTTTTCGTGCAACGCGCGGGGTAGGAATACTAGTAGTTTTAAATACTTCATACCCCTATCCCCATTTATTCGGACAAAATTGATTATCATCTCGGTTTCTTTATCCGACAATTCTTTCATCATTCCTGGATAAAGAGGGACAGTTATTGATACTCAATTTTGCTCTCATGTTTTATAAAGTATTTTCATATATTTTTCAAATATTAGTTTTATAGTTTAGTCAAATTGTTATTACAAGAGTTCCCACAAAAATAATATTATCTTTTTAAGCTTTTAAATTGATTTTTGGCATTTTAATTGGCAATTATTTTCTAATTACTCCTTTAGAATTATTTTTTGATAATTGATTGTCCAAAATTAATTATTTATATCCACATGCATATTTTATAATATTTTATATTATTTTAAATAATTATATTTATATTTTTATATTATTTGCATATCATTTGCAATAATAAGCCACAATTGTTTAGTTATTGTCTTTATTGTGCTATAACTTTTTATATATTTTTGCAATTCTAGTCTATTATTTTAAAAATATTATTTTAAAAAAACATTTTTTTATCATTTTCTATAATTTTTAATTTATTTTTAAATTAGTTTTTGTATTTTTAATTCCAGCCCAAAAACTAGGCCGAAATCGGACCAAAAACAGGCCTAAATCCCTGGCCCAACACAACCCCAGACCCAAAACCAAATGACCCCTTACTCAAACCCGGTTGGGACCCAATTTTAACCCGTCCCGCCTTTCTTTTGATCCTGGTTGTTGATCTCAAATGATCAGCGGCGCATAATGAAGCCCAGATTATATCCACCAAACCAAAACCCTAACCCATTCTCCTCCACTCAGCCGCATCTACACGCTCGCAACCTTCCTCCCTTCCTCTGTAAAATCCTAGTGGCCGCCTCACAAATTTCTCTCTAATTCCGACTAGAAAATAGAATCATTTCATGATTCAATTACCTTATTTGTGATACCTCGCTATTATGTACGCGTCTATGGAATTACTTGAGACTTACTCAATTTTGGCAAGTGTTACCTTCTGAGATCAGATTAGATCGACTTTGATATGTGGGATTTGGATGATATTGTATCCATATACATTAGAGAAAAGGCCGATTCTTGCCTTTACCTGTTGACTTGCGACCAAGAAACCTTAACTAGGGTTTGAAAACTAATTTTTTTCCTTTGCCAGTTACTTTATTGATTGCATGTGATTTTTTTTCCTTGTTCATGTCCGCTTGATTTCATTCCTTGTTTACTCGCCTGATTGAGCACTATATAACCCCTCCTCGATTTTCCCTTTAGGACATTTGTCACTGCTCTCTTTCACTCACTCACTCTGTTACACTCGAATATTCTCTGAAACTGTTAGATTCTTGGCTGGATGAAAGCCAAGGCCACTGTGGTGCCATTTCACGGCATCCTCTGGTGCAAGCAGTGCTCGGAGCTCTTCTTGAGGCTCTTGTGAACTCTGAAGCACTGGGGACTTGGGGTTTTACTGTCCTCTTTCAATTGCTATTATCGAATCACTACTGATATTCTAAGTTTCTCACTCTTTTACTCGTTTATCTTGCAACTGGTTAGTGTTCTCGACCCTTACAATTTAAATTACTTCCCTTCTATATGATTATGTCTATGTAAATTTTGTGCGTCACTAGTGTTTGAATCTTCATAAAGAAAGCATGACTCAGTTTCCCTTCTATTTGTGAATTTCTAGTGTTGCACTGTCGTTACATGTTTCACTGTAACTTTGTGGTTCAAGTGATGTTCTGCAATTTGTTTTGCTTACTAGTCTCAATCTGCTTAAGTCTAAGATTTTAATACAAGCCTTAATACGTGTAGTTTAGTTGCACCCTGTGTAGTTGACTTGAATGAATTCCAACCTTTGGGTATTTGCCTGCTAGTTGATTTGTTTGACCCTGACTTTGTATGATTCCATGGTTATGCCTTAGATTTCTTTGTTGAAACCTTCTTGGGGAGACTGATATCTTCTCAAAATTGTTTCCTGAACATGCTTACTATAAAATATCATGCCAAATTCTTCACGTATAAATCACTATCTGCTAGTTCCCCTGAATTGACTCTTGACTATGCTCTTACTTTAGTTTTTTTTCATGACAAAATATCTCCTACAAAGACTTTCATTTGGGCATTTCCCAGAGTTGTTTTCTAGATTGCTTTTTGCTTTAGAGCTATCATGAGAGGGCTTCACAGTCTGAGTTGCTATCTTTGATATTTAGTTATTGATCGTAAGGTTTCATGTTAGTTCCTTAATGTGGGTATTTCTGAATAAGTTATTGATTATGTTTCACCTGAATTTCCTATAAAGTCTTGCATACATGAACTATCACCCTCTCAGAATTAGAACTCCTATTTGGCTATCCTTTTAGAATTAGATCATGACTATGTTTGCCTCGAATCCCTATTTGTTACTCTTTGTGATTAAGTCCTAATTATTCTATGGTACCCACCCCCGTAATATTGTCACTTTAAACATGTTTGATAAACCCAGGAAGCTATCGTATGTGCTCATTCTATGTGTTCTGCATATTCTCCACACTGTATGTGTCTGTAGGAGTCTTTATGTGACTTTCAAAATGTGTTTCTTGTTTTTGTGTCCTTGGGATGTTTAGAAACTCCTGCTCTTACTAGTTGTAGTATTAAGAAGAAGATGTGTGTATAATCTTCCTTATAATTTGAGCTATTCCAAATGATTTTGTTGTCATTCGTGTCTTCGTGCCCTCGTTGGTTGTAATTGATAATGAATGGACAAGAGAATTGTTTCTATTGTTTGGGCTTGGACTGGTGGATCAGGTTTTTGTATTAGGGTTTGAAGCATATAGTCAGCACCGGATTTTTGGACCTGCCGTCCGTGTAAAGTTTTAAGTCTACTTGAAGGCGCAGATGTGTCACTAGGCTACTTTACATTTGTAATTGGGTCTGTGATTTTTTCATTTTGGGCCTGTAATAACTTGTAAAAACAAATAATAGGAAAACTAGTAAAAACGGGGCTGAGGTACTCTAATTCTCATATAAACGGGTAGAAAGCATGCTATAGGGTCTAAATGCTTTATTTGCTATTTGTTTGTCGTGCTTTATTCCTATGAACTACTTGCATATAGACAGCATGCCTATAGGCCATCCACCTCACATATTCACCAAGAGAACATGATTTAGGACGCTAATTAACTCTTATTGATCCTGTCAAGAAGACTCGTAACATGTTTAGAAATCATGCCTATAGGATTCAAGTTGACTTTGTTTGCTACTTGTTTGGCCTGTTTTACTTCTGCGTATAGACGACATGCCTATAGGATTACGCTTTAAGTAATTGAGACTGTTTACACTAATACCTCCCTCAATTTTGTTGCTCGCCTATAAAGCATGACAATAGGATCAATAAAAATGGGATTTGCACCGATCAACTTTTTATACTAAAACTGTCTGAACTTGATCTATAGAAATCATGCCTATAGGGCTCCAACAATGCAGCGTGTACGTTTACTGTCCATGTATGTACTCCAAACTTGATTACGTTTAATTGGTCATCTATACGTCACCTAGTAACCATGCCTTAGGCTTATTTGACTCGCAAAGCAATTGTTCGCCTTAAATTTTGATTAGAACATACTTTTGTTTGATTGTTCCGTTGTTGTCCTTCGCTGATGTTTGGAAAATCACAAGCATGCGAACCTATGTGTGGAGGTGAACGTGAACCCTTTTTGTGCTACTTGTACCTTACATGAAGTCCTATTTGTTTGAACTACGTGACGCCTAGTTTTCTCATTTTGAGTAGCCTAGATCGAGTCTAGAGCCACCTATATAGTGGTCCAAAGCCTCCTGGACCATAGGCATGGGACGGGTAGGCATGCATAGGATGCGACTTAGAATTGAACTAGTGCACTTTAGGTAAACAACTTAAAGATATTAATCGAGTAATAGGAGATGATAGTCTGTGCTAGCTGGATAATATGAGCAAGCCTTGTGCTTTAAAGGGTTCTGAGGTATTATTTATGATGCACGGGGAGATCCTTTAGGCTAAAAAATTTAGGACCCCCCCTCCCCCTCCCTCATGTCTAATTATTCCTTGTATGTTTGTTGAGAAATCTAGACTTGACTAAGATATATCTTGTAATTCCCAAAGAGTTGTACCAATTAGTTATTAGTGGGAAAATTATTTCCTTCACTTGTGTACGATTTCTCTTAGTCAACTATTTCGTCCTATTCTCACTTTCAATTACTTGGACTCTTTACTCTCCCTTAATTGGCATGCTCACTTAAGGTAGTTATAATTCGATAATCCGCACATAGTGTAAATTTTGGCCAGAAACCACATTTGTGAACCTCGAAGAGTGTCTAACACCTTCTCTTTGAGGTAATTTGAGCCCTTACCTGATCTTTGGTAACACAAACTAGTTAAAATAAAGTTATTTACAAATAGGTGCCCTAACGCACCACAAAATCATTGGGTGGCGATTCTTCTCTTTTAATTCCCATTTAAAAGAGTTGTCATATGTCAAAACCCATATTCACGAGAAAACGGGGCGCGACACACATTCAAGAAGCAGAAATACTACACCTGGTCTCGACCACCAGCAGCTCAGATTGTCTTCATCAGTGAATTGGATCTAGCTCTACATGGACACACTGTTGAGCCTCACTACTTGACAATTCGGAGGGCACAACACATTCAGTCATAGACACACCTCCACTGCTATATTTTCACTATCAATATCTGTAATAACGACCGGTCATTTTGAGTATTTTAGCCTCGTTCCCCTATTTATTGCCTCCTCTATGTTCAATTGTGATTATGTGGTTTTCTAGGGTGGTTGGTTTGGTTTCGGGTGAGTTTTGAAGTGAATTGGAACACTTAGTCCCAAAGTTAGAAACTTAAGTTGAAAGGTTTGACCAAAGTTTGACTTTTATGTAGATAACTCCAGAATGGAGTTTTAATGGTACTAATAGCTTTGCATTATGATTTTGGACTTAGGCGTACATCTGAATATTGATTTGGAGGTCCTTAGATTGTTTTGAGGCTTTTTTGCAAAAGTTGAAAAGTTGAAGGTTTAGAAGGTTGATAGGTTTGACCGAGGGTTGACTTTATTGAAATCGAGCTCGGATTGTGATTCCAAAAAATGGTATAGGTCTGTTGTGTCATTTGGGCTTGCATGCAAAATTTGAGCTCATTCGGAGTTGGTTGGGTATGATTTGGCATTTTTTTTACTTGAAATGGGGTGAGATTGGTAGATTTTATGTTGTTTGATATGATTTAAGGCCTCAAATAGGTTCGTGTTACATTTTGGGACTTGATGGTATTTCGAAGGGGGTCTCGGAGGCCTTAGAGGCCCCCGGTGTGATTCAGATTGAATAGGGGTCCATTTTGGACATAGGTAGATTGCTGAAGAACAGCTGAGTTTTGGTATCATCGCCGCACCTGCGGTGGACTTGGCGGCAGGTGCAGCTGGAGATCGCAGAAGCAAAGGGAGGCTGGCCAGGGGAAAGTCGTAGGTGCGCACGCGCAGAAGCGAAAATTGGTGAGCATTGAGGCACCACTGGTGCGGTCAAGTTCCGCACACGCGGATGCGCAGACGCGCTCTTGATCCGCAGAAGCGGAAGCACATGTGCGCTGTATGTGCCGCAGAAGTGAAAATTGCTGAGCCTTAGTGAGGCCGCATCTGCGATGATTTTTCCGTAGATGCGGAGTCGCAGATGCGGTGAAGAGGCCGCAAGTGCGAAAAGCCTGGGCAGAAAAAGGATCAAATTTAGGGTTTATTTTATTTTTATTTTTTTGAGTTAGAGAGCTTGATTTTGGGCGATTTTGGTGGGGATTTTCAAGTATTGGATTAGGGTAATTGTTTTTTATTCAGATTCGCTTATTTTTCATGATGTCATCATTGTTTTTATCATTTAATTACTGTTTTAAGTTGGAGAAAATGGAGAATTTTGTGAAAACTTTCCTAAATAATAAATTAACGATTTGAAGGTTAATTTGAGGTCAGAATTGGATAATTTTTGTATGGTTGGGCTCGTATCAGAATGGGCCCGAGGTGCGGGCCCAGGGTTGACTTTTGAGTTGATTTTTTGATTTTCTTTAAAGATTGCAAATTTATTATCCGAAATCGTTTCCTATGGTTTGTATTTATGTTATTAAGTTATTTGGCTAAATTCGAGCCGTCGGGAGTTAGATTTTTGCGGGAAAGGCTTATAGCTTGTTTGAGGTAAGTATCTTGCCTAACTTTGTGTGGGGGAATTACCCCTAAGGACTTGGTTGATTTGTGTTGTTTGGAGTATGTGAAGACGTGTACATGAGGTGACGAGTGTGTATACGAGTTTATATGTGGTATTTTGACCAGTTTAGACTCTTAAACTCTTTCATGCATTTAATTCAAAATTATAATATCATGCCATATCTTTCATTGTTAAACTGCTCTTTGCATGCTTACTCGATGTTGTTATCACATGCTCTATCCCTTATTGTCAAATATGCTCTTGTATGCCTTAATTGCCTTTGTTAACTCTCTTATTATCGTGTTACTCCTATATTGTTGAGTTACTCTTATTTGAAGTTGTTGGTTCTTGAGATATCCTTCCTTGTTGAGTAATTATCATTCATTTTATTATTTTGGAGATTCTTATTCACATTGTGATTGAGCCATGTGCTATGTGTTTTGGTAACTTTAGTATTGTTGATTTTGGCAAGTTGCGGCATATGAAAACTTGTGGTGCGAGTTGTTATCGTGTTATGATGTTGATGTGCATGCGGCAATATTAGGATAGGGGTTAAGTGCATGCGGCGACATAAGGTGAGAATTTATGTGCGTGTTGCTAGTAAGGGAATTACTTGAAGCCACTCGGAGACATAAGGGGGCTAAAGCATGTGTAGCTATTTTGGGAAAAATGATTTCAAAAATATATTAATGTAAGGCTCACGTGGCGATATAAGGAAATGTTTTGATTTTGAATTGTGAAAAGTGGATATGAGGTGGTACCTCCGTTCTGATTCTTGTCGTACATTCTATGTTAAAGAGGCTTGTTGGTTGAATAGTTCTGTTATCTCTTTATTTGCCTTACTTGTACTTGTCCGTATTGATTCTTGATGTTCTTACCATGTGTGCATTCCTTGTTACCTTTATTGTTTTAAATTTCGTTGTTAGCTTACCTTATTGACCTGCTTTATAGTCATTTATTTTCTTGTCTTTCATTATTTGCCTATACTATACCTTGTTCAGTTTCTCTTATCCTAGTAGGTGTCTTGACCTGACCTCGTCACTACTCTACCGAGGTTAGACTTGATACTTATTGGATACCATTGTGGTGTACTCATACTACACTTCTGCATATTTTTGTGTAGATCTAGGTAATTCAGCTTAGGCTAGGCATCAGTGCTTTGACCATATATTTCGGAGATTTCAAGGTATACCTGCTTGGCGCTCGCCGGCCTCGGAATCACCTTCAGTCATTACTTTTACTACTGTTTATCTTCTATTCAAATAGTGTTGTATTAGAGATTCTTAGATTATTTCTGTAGAGCTTATGACTCGGTTCCACCGGTTTTGGGAATTATGTTACAGATGTTCTATTTTGAGTTATTATGAGTTTTATCGAATTATCCTTTTATCTTAGTCGTTAAATCCCGTTAAGCTATCAATTAATGTTAGGCTTACCTAGTCTCAGAGACTAGGTACCATCACGACATCCTAATTGGGAAATTGGGGTCGTGACAATATTATCACACACATATGTTTGTATATTAGATTTTTGTCATGTTTCTTTGGGAAAGTTTGCTCAGTTGCTAGGTGTAGGATCTATTGTATATGTAAGGAGTCCTTCCATTCTTTGTGCATAGTTGACCTCGGTTTCATCTCATTTTGTTTTTGGGGTCCAATGTCTATCAAAAAGTGATAGGCACATGGTATATGTCCTTCTCCATTGTTGTACTCTTTTGCTCTATACCTGTAAAATTTAACCCTAGGCACAATGCCTAGTGGATTTGACTAAAAAAAAATCCATCATATGAAATTTCTTATAAGATCTGATTCTAGCATATATTCACTATATAAGTCTCCACAAGCGGCATCAAGCCATAACTATATTCCCAAAACGTAACCACATGATGTACCACATAACTCATGTGTTCATAGTAATATCTTTAAACTGCAATAAATGCTCATTACCAAATCCGATAACGGCAACATACCTCCTATCAAGCGAAACCTTGTTTCAAACCTTCGCAACACTGCCAATAATGAAAAAAACACGTAGAAACTCATAATTACCCATCAGATCAACAGATCGTGGAGCTCCCTCGCCCAACAACAATCATTGCCAATTTCCAATCTGACTAATGACACTCTGTCCAAACGTACCTTATCCAAATTCGATTACACTACTTTCAGGTCCTATAAACTCATCTCACCCACTACAAGCTGCTCGACTGACGGACCATACCAAATGCCAAGTAGAGACACATACAATGCAATCCACACCCAACAAGCAATGACTCGAACAAAACCAAAGATAGAAGGAGAATCAATAAGAAAACCATTTAACAAGTTCAGCAGATACAACTACCAAGGCACAATGCTATGATTCCATCCCACAGGGGAGAAACAAAATACATGAATTAAGCACAAAGGATCATATCTTAATATAACTCTGCTGCAGCGCGTAACCCGATCCAATACACCAATCCATATAGAATACCTATTGCGCCATGATGCTCAAAATCAACAAGCACAGGGTGTATCAACAACAAGAACGTGAAGTGCATGACTATAACTATGGAGAAACGGATAGCATAATATACAACAAATAGGAAAAGTGTGACTAAGGTGTAATAAGCAACTCGACACCCCAAGAACCATCTCGCTCAAATGTCGCCACAAGGCTTAACAGAACCACATCATGCATGTGAATAGTCAAACAGTCTCACAACCCATCATAGCATGAGAGAGTAACACATAAAATAAGTCAGGACATGAATAATTTCCATTCCGCCCGATGACACACCCACAATAATAGTTGTGCTGAGTAAACAAACACAATCCAATGTAAAATACACATTCCCATTAGGCCTAGCAATGGGCCCCAAATTAATTTCTATCAACCCGAAATAGGTAAATAGCATTTCTAACGTCCACAGTGACCTATCCATAACACATACTATTAGCTATCTAACTCTTAACATTTCTTCACTGTCCACAACTAAGGAATAGTCTGCCTCTAAGAACATCTAATCTCTAAACCTCAAAAATATAGGAATTTCCATAAGCGATCCCAACTCCACCACTCAAATGCATATCACTCACACACAATAATCTCACAAGAAATACTCCCATAAATCTTCTGAGCCACGTAGCAAAACCTGAACAGCATCAGTCAGTAACCAGGCAATTACCATAATACTAGTCAAGCATCCGCAAGTCAAAACATAATGCATCTTCTAAATTGCATACCCTTCTCATGCAATACCAGATAGTGTCAACATTTTCTTAAACATTTGAAATCGTCCATGCTTTCTAGAACTTATGACATTTCCATCAAAACTGAACTGCAACCTTGTACATGTTAATATGGATCCCACTCGCGGCATCGCATCTATCATGCTATCATACGAATACATGAGAATCCCATTATCTCTAAATCACAAGTAAGATAGCGTCCATCAAGTAGAAACCTCCACTTAACTCAATCCAGTAGAATAGTGCAACACGCAACTAACCTTCTACACCTGCAGAAGACATTAGTCTTAAGACGTGATCGAAACCATTGTGAACTCTTCCATTTACACATAATCGAGCATCAGAGTGGAACCACTCTAAATCAACTAATTCAGCAGACTGCCAAACCTAAAAGTATTGCCACAAAACCTGTAAAGCTCTATCATACCAAAGGAACTAACCATTTTTATTATTGTGCTAATCCAAACCACAGCTGACCCAACTTCTTTAGATTCCTCTTGACTTGTCTACAAAATAACAGTACTCTTTTTCCAGTACACTATGGACCTCAGTCAATACTCATCTCAAGTGATCCCAACATGCAACCACATCATCTTAAGACCTATAACCCACTTTGTTCTCTCTCAAGCTCCTAATATTACCGCAAATCAAAATGCCACTCTGAAAAAACCTTTTATGAATCTTAAAGCAATCCGAACTGTAATTGTACTCATCCTCGTGATAGTCATAAGAACTTCATAAAGCGATCCGAACTGTAATTGTAGCACATACATCCCACTAAATAGAAAGAAAACTCTTCACATAAACATCATAAGGGTCACAGAACCTCATACATGCTCGCAGGAGATAAGCCACTTGCTTAGCCTCCAAAACGACACCTCTCTATGACCCTACCATGGTCACAACCTCTACGCAATCAACTAACCTTCCTGAGTCTACACTCATCATCAAGATATAAGAATCCACTCTATTCAACAAATGAACAACCGAGAGATCCATCCACACACTCACAACTCAAGACAGTACAACACATCATGACAAAAATCAAGGAATCCATAGTCGATTGCATCCCAAGAAAATCCTTCCTGTGATACCCAACCATGTAGGCATAGTCCCCAATCATAGAATACTCATTAGAGGGATATCTAGCCACTCACTAAGCCATCAACCCCTTTCCTAGGGACACTACTCCTCATATAAGTCCAAATTCACATATTCATACAACTAAAACTACCAAGCCCAAGATACAGTCTAAACCAAGCCTCAAGTCCTCCAGACTGGCCTACCTTTACCACACAGAAAAATATCTCGCACCTCATCCACGACATCACAAGTCGTAGGAGCACAGTTGATTTCGAGTGCTCAACATCATATACGAGTGAATGGAAAGAAATCAAAGATATAAGCTCCAAGCTGAATCAACTCCGCACGATAAGAAAAGAAAGAAGGTAAAGTTCCTAGATGCCCTGTAGCATCTAGAAGATAGGTATGGACGTCATCATACGAATCCACATAGACCCTGCTAGGCATTTGCTCATGACTTGTAGAACTTATAAACCTAGAGCTCTGATACCAATTTGTCAAGACCTAAAATTCACCTAGTCGTGATGGCACCTAACCCCAATATGCTAGGTAAGCCAAACATAAAATAATGTAACTCAAGTGAAAGATCATTAATAACAAGGAATAAAATAGTTGAATCCATATAATTTTCCAAGGATTGTTAGTACAAGTCATGAGTCACTATAATTTTTGGATTACAAAACTGGTACGAAAATAAATACAACATTTGTTTTGGAATATACATGAACAAAAGAACAAATCCTATACTACCAAAAACAAATGGTAGCTATACTCGGAATGCAGCTACATCTTCAATGCTAGCCAACATCATCCACAACAACTCAACTCCAAGGTTTGCAAGCAAGGTACAGAAGTGTAGTATGAGTACAGCAGATCCCATGTACTCAATAAATATCCTGACCAACCTCGGTGAAGTAGTGACGAGATCTCAGGTCAAGGATACTCACTTCACATAACATGTTCATCTCAATAATATAAACATGTACCCAGTAACAATATCGAATTTAAGCATGGAATACAAGTACAACCTATCAGTGCACATAGAGAAGATGTGCGCAAGTCTCTTAATAATTTATCATATAAAGAATATATGCATTTGATATCAAATAACACGTCAACAATTTCATATAGAGAAGATATGCACATGTAGTGTCCAAGTTTAACGGTGCAACATATAGAGAAGATATGCGTATAATATCAAATAATCCCTCCAGAGTTGCATACAGAGAAGATATGCATGAAATATAAAAAAAATCCTTCTACAGCTGGATATAGATAAGATATGCATAAAATATCAAATTATCCTTCTATAGTTTCATATCGAGAAGATATGAATGATTAAACAAGTCAAGTCACACGGATCCACATACAAAGAAGATATGTAATGTGAATCATCTCATCAAGTAAAGCAGCATATAGAGAAGATATGCATAAAAAGCATGTATATATTATGCAGTTATCATAAAGAGAAGATATGCAGTAAAATCATGTATACATCGAAGGAGTTTGCAAATACAGAAAGGGATGTGGAGTCCAATCAAGGATTAATTTTTCATAAACTACGTGAACAAGAAACTGGTCAGTTTCTCACAACCTGCATGTGCACCTTAAAGAGAGAAAAATGAGTGGTGACCTAAGGGGATGTATCCTTTCCATACCTGCACCGACAACTCATGTGCCATAACCGCACGAAAAAACTCACGTGTCATAATTATAACATGTAACGACCCAGCCAATCGTTTTATGCATTTGAGCCCCATTCCCCTATTTGATGCTTTCCGTATTCTTATTCATTGTTTTTTGTCTTTCGGGGATGGTTGGTTTGGTTTCAGAAAAAATTTGGAGTAAATTGGAACACTTAGTTCCAAGGTTGGAAGATTAAGTTATAAGAGTTGACCAAGATTTAACTTTTGTGCAAATGACCCTGGAATGGTGTTTTTATGGTTCTAATAGGTTCATATGGTGATTACGGACTTAGGCATAGGTCCGAATTTGGATATGGAGGTTCCTAAACTGATTTGGCTCCAATTGGCGAAAGTTTGAAATCTGAAGGTTTGCAAGGTTAATATGTTTGACCCGGAGTAGACTTTGATGTCATTGGGTTTGGATTTTTGTTCCGGGAGTTGGAGTAGGTTAGTTATGTCATTTGAGACATGTGTGCAAAATTTAGGGTTATTCCGAATTGGTTAGATGTGGTTCGGCATGAGTTTTGAAAGTTGATTAGTTGATTAAGCTTGAATTGAGGTGCGATTGGTGGTTTTCATGTTATTTTGTGTGATTTGAGGCCTCGAGTAGGTTCATGTTATATTTTTGGATAGGGTGTTATATTTTGGGACAGGTTGGTATGATTGGATGCGGTCCCGGGAGGATCGGGAGTATGTCAGATGAGTCTATGATCATTTTGAGGCTTGAGGGCACTCTGGTTCTGGTGTTTTTGCCCCTGTATTGTTTTGGACCGCAGGTGCGAATCCGCAGAAGCGGACATGAGGATGTAGAAGCTAAGATGGCCAGGTAGAAAATGTTCATCGAAGAGGGGCGGTTAACGCATCTGTGGAATTGCAGATGTGGAGTGAAGGGCGCAGATGCGGAGCAGGCCAGTTTGGAGAGAACTTGCAGAAGCGGAGGAAGGTCCGCACGTGCGAGGGGTCGGGAAGTAAGTGAAACTTGTGCAAGCAAGAATTTGTCGCAAAAGCGACGCCTCAAATGCAAAAGCACTCGACAGAGTATATTTTTCGAGGGTTTAACTTATTTTATCATATTTTGACATTGGGAGCTCAGATTGGGACGATTGTTTAGGCTATTTTCACCACTTGGATTGGGGTAGATGTTCTTGACTTGGATTTGATTTTATTTCATAATTCAATATTTGATTTTGTCTTTTTGTTGATGAAATCTAAGGGAGAAATTTTGATTTGTGTGAGTAAATTCTGGAGAGTGATGATTTAGGATTTGAACCCCGATTCGAAGTCGGATTTAAAGAATTGCATATTTGGACTCGTGTTAAAAGGTGATTTGAATTTATGACTTTTGTCAGATTCTGGGAGGCGGGCCAAGTTAAGATTTTGATATTTGATAAATATTGAAGCTTTATTACTTGGAATCAATTTTTATAGTTGTGTTTGATATTATAGAGTGGTTTTTGGCTAGATGTGAGTATTGATTTGGCTTGTTTGAGGTAAGCATCTCGCCTAATCTTGTATGAGGAAATAACCCTTAGGTTTGTTCAGTATTTGTCTAATTATGATGTTGTTATGCGACGTATATGCGAGGTAACAAGCACATATGCAGGTGCTACGTACAAAAAATGACCAAATTTTCTACTATGCCTTAATTTGATTGTGTACTCTCTTTGATATATGTATAATTCTTTGTATGACTACGCAAGCTTTCCCTTTTCATGCTAGAGATCATGTTTTGGGATTATCATTTCCTAAATTTGACAAGTTGGACATATATGGGATCATTGCTAAATTGATTAGCCGTAGTCATGCTTTATATGTTGAACCCTCATCCACATTTATTTATTTTCATGTCCTTGTATACTTTGTTGACAGATTATGAGTGTATGTCCTTGACATTATTTGGCTTATCGCATTGTTGTGATTATGGCACATGTGGACATGTTGGGCAGATTGTTTGGGTGTTGGCACGAGGTTTTTTCTGTGCGATTGATATTGATATAGCTATTGTGGCGGGAGCAGAGTGATAAAGGTGGATATTGCTATTGTGTCGGTGTGTGGAGCGATAAGGGAAACTTAATACAATCAATACAAGCTATAGGAATCGATTCCATACGATAAAGCCAAGTTCTTTAACCAAAATAAAAAATTCAACCCAAAAGGTAAACCCCTGGCCTACACCTCGGAACCTAACAAAATTCACAAAATTCGAACACCCATTCAATAACGAGTCCAGCCATACAAAAATCATCCAGTTCCAACCGCAAATCGATACTCAAATCCCCAAATCTTACTCTCCAATATATGGTTCAAAAATCCGCAAATTCTAACTTAGATTCGTGACAAATAGGTGAAATAATCAGTGGGTATCAAAATACATGGACAAAAGTGATCAAAGTTCACTTATCTCTTGAAATCTAGTGAAAAACCCTCCACAAATCACCTCAATCCGAGCTCCCAAAGTCCAAAAATGAAGAAAATACTCTAACGCTCTTTCTTACAGCACCGCCCAGCATTTTCGCTTCTGCGGTCCATATCACTGCTGCTGCGGTATCGCTTTTGCAGTTAGAAATCCACATCTACGAAAGTCACATAAGGGCCGTCCAACAGCTTCTGCAGTCCAAAGCCCGCACCTGCGGGTGCGTTTCTGCGGACATACCACTCCAGTCCCCCTTTCCGCTTCTGCGACCAACCTACTGCATCTGCGAGCTCGCAAGTGCGGAATCTTCCTGGCACCTGTGCAAACACCCCAACTCGCCCAAAACTGCATTTGCGACCCCTTTGCCGCTTATGCGGCTCCGCAACTGCGGCTAAATTCACGCAGGTGCGGTGGCACCAGATCTGATCACACCAGCAGCTTCATAAGTCCAAAATTCAATCTAATTTCAATCCGGAACACACCCGAGGCCCCCAAGATTCCATCCAAACATACCAACCCATCCTAAAACATCATACGGACTTAGCCGAGGCTTCAAATCACATCACACAACAACAAAAACAAAAATCGCACCCCCAATTCAAGCCTATTGAAACTAATGGATTTCCAAATTGTACAATCGATGACGAAACCTATCAAGCCAACTCTGATTAACCTCAGATTTTGCACAAAAGTCATAAATGAGACAACGGACCTGTTCCAACTTCCGGAACCAAAATCCAAGCCCGATACAACAAAATCAACTCTTGGTCAAACTTCTCAACTTTCCAACTTTCGCCAATTCAAGCCAAAACAACCTACGGACCTCCAAATCAAAGTCCGAACACACTCCTAAGTCCAAATTACCATACGGAGCTATCGGAACCATCAAAACTCCATTCTAGAGTCATTTACACATAAATCAACATCCGGTCAACTCTTTCAACTTAAGCTTCCACCCATGGGACTAAGTGTCCCAATTCATTCTGATACATCCCTGGAGCCAAACCAACTTCCCCTGCAAGTCACACAACAAACGAAAGCAATAAATGAGGGAACGAGACTACAATACTCAAAACGACATGCCGGGTCGTTACAAGAATGGTCTCAAGCCTATCCGAAACTCACCCGAGCCCCTCAGGCTCCAAACCAAACATGCACACAAGTGTAATAACATCATACGAACTCGCTCTCGCAGTCAAAACATCAAAATAACACCTAGAACTACAAAACATCGAAATGCATGCAATTTTCAAAGAAACTCTAGAACTTTTAAATTCACAACCGAGCGTCTGAATCCTATCAAATCAACTCCATTTTGCACCAAATTTTGCAGACAAATTTTAAACAGTAAAATGAACCTATATCAAGTTCTGGAACCGAAATCCAAGCCCGGTAGCCATAAAGTCAAACTACGGTCAAACGTAAAAAAAATCTTTAAACCTTCAAATTACTAGTTTTCAACAAATCAAGTCAAATCAAGTTAGGAACTTTCGAATTCAATTTTGGGCATACGCCCAAGCCCAAAATTATGATACAAACCCACCGGGATTGTCGAAATAACGATCAGGGATGGTTTACACAAAATATTAACCGTAGTCAACTCAAGTCATTTTTAAAGCTAAAAAATCATGTTTTCTTCAAATTTTCACATAAAATCTTTTCGAAAAAAGACACGGATTGTGCACGCAAATCAAAAAAATACTAAATGGAGCTAATAGATGTCTCAGAACATGGAAATAAGGGTTAAAACTCAAAACGTCGTATCAGGTCATCACATGTTCTCAGCTCTATATGAGTAAAGCATGCACATGCAAGAGGAACCACCCTCTTGCAAATGTTTGAAAAGATCGTTCATTGATAGAATATAAAGTAAAATCTTAGTTGATTATAAAATTTTGAATATTTGAACTTCTTGCATAATTCAAATAATATAGAATTTAATATACAAATTTTAGGTTATTTTAAAGTTTTAAATATTCGAAAATAATTTAGTACAACTCTGTCTAATGTGAAATTTTTTTTAAATGGTAAAAAAAAAAAGATCAATATCTCGTGTTGTGATTTCATACTTTTATAACAGTAAAATAAAACAAGGATTCGTTACTTCAGTCATTATCACATTTGTAGTTTTTTTTTACCAATTTATTCATTTTTTATCTATGAATAAACTAACTTGTCCTTGAGCATAATATTATTATTGATAAAATGAAACTATCTAAACAAAAGGAAAATAGAATTTGTGCACTCTAATAAGTATTGATGTACTGAAATAGAGCTAATCTTGAGAAAATTTTCTAATGTCGAGCTAGTTCACCGATAAAGGAATGCCAAAGTAAATAACATTAGGATATTTTCGTTCTTACTTAAGTCAAATAAGGAAGGATTTAATACGAGAAATTTTAGTTGCTATCAAAGTTCTAAATATTAAGAAAATATTTAGTTCAGATATTTTGAATTATAGTTCAAATATGAAACAATTTAATAAGCCAAATTTTAATAGCTTTCAAAGTCCTAAATATTAGAAAAGTAAATTAAATTATAATTTTGTCCAATATAAAATTAATGTTTAAAGGGTAAAAAAGGCGAACGATATTTCGCTAAGGACGCTTTTAGTATATATATATATATATGTATATATATATATAT
>MCJB01010233.1:36937-56533 GCA_002018475.1 Nicotiana obtusifolia | reverse complement strand
ATATATATATATATGGATACGCATGCACGCTTCGTAGTACTACTTAACTGCATAATCTGTCAAATATTAAGTAAGTACAAAAAGTAAAAAAAATTCAATTGCGTAAACTATTTGTTATTAAATATGTATGAAATTCAATAATTAGTTCCTTAAAATAAAAATAAAAAAGAAGAAATTATAATATATATAATTCAAAGTAACTCAATTAATAAAGTTTTAGCATAATTAAAGGATAAAATCCGTTTCCAGTAGTAGACATATTTTTAAAGTAATTATACTAAAATTGGTAAAAAGACGACTAACTTGATGAAATTGAGACATTACCAATTGGAGTTTCACTTTCACTTGGACTCAATGACCCTCTAGCTGTTGCTATTGATCTATTATACCTCAAGACATACATGATGTGTCCTAATCCTACTCTTCAGCTGAATGCAACAAATATTGTCAAGACAATTACTGAAACATATTACTAAATATTCCATCGTTATCATTTTATTACTTAACTCTAAAAGTTAAACATATTGACTTTTCAATTAAAAAATATTAAACTGGAGAAGCATGAATTCATATTTATGTTTTGATATAATTAGGATTACTTTATAACGTGATGGATACAGAATTGCACGATGATCGTTATTTAATAGAAAATATATATTTTTTTGGCTCACTCTTAAAGAAATACCTGTAGTTTTCAAGGGCATAAAACTCTGGTGAAATTGCTTTTATAAGTAATATAAAAATAATAGTAGATAAATAAGTAAACTTCTGTTTTGACAATATTTATTCTTATTATTTGCTAATATAAGTTTCAAATCAGACATAATTCATACAATTATCAAATTGCAAAATTAATGAGCCAAGTAGATCTCTACCTAATTTTGTTTTCACCAATATAATTTTAGTGCTGTGTTGAATAATTTTTCACTTGATATTAGAACAACAAAAGATGGAGTTCCTTCGTGTGGTACAAAATTCCTTCACGGGTCACTATTTGTACCTATTTATTATTTCTAAAAATCTGAATAATCTAGTACAAATTCTTTGACTATGATACTAAACGCGTCTTATAAGCATATGAATAATATTGAATTCTAATAGTAAATAACTTCGTAGAAGAATATAAATCCTAGTGTGTATCGCATATAAATTCTAGTTATTACAATTATGTCCAATATAGAATAATTTCATTTGGAGAAATATTCAATATTGAGAGGCATAAAAGTCCGTTAATAATTTAGGGATATTTTTGACATATAACATTTAGCATAAATTATTGGTACGTTTTGTATAGAGTAAAATATGTTCATATTAAATGCTCGCATAATAAAGTTGTAACGACCCGACCGGTCGTTTTACTTTCTAGATCCTCGTTCTCCTAATTAAGACTCTCCGTATGTGCTCTTACTGTTTTATGGCTTGTAGGGACGGTTAGTTCGGACTTGAAAAGATTCGGGTTGAAATCGGAGCACTTAATTCCTTAATATTGACTTAAAAAGGTTTAGGTTTGACTTGAGTCAACATTTATAGTAAACGATTACGGAACCGGGATTTGACGGTCCCAATAGGTTCCTATGATGATTTTGGACTTGGGCGTATGTTCGGATCGGATTTTGAATGACCCAGGAACGTTTCGGCACTTAATATTGAAAGTTGGGACATTGGAGGTTTTTCAAGTTCTTCAAATTGGTTTGGAGTAGGTTTTGGTGTTATCGAGGTCCGTTTGGGATTCCAAACCCGTGAATAGTTCCGGGTGGTGATTTGTGACTTGCCAGCAAAATTTGGCGTCATTCTAAGTCGATTTGATAGGAATCGGACCCGCGAAAGTGTTTCTAGAAGTTTTGAGTTTAATAATTCCATTCATGCGTTTTGGCGTCCGATTCGTACTTCTAGATGTTATTTTGGTGTTTCGAGTGCGCGAGCGGGTCTGTATTTATGTTGTTGGATGTGTGAGTGTTATTGGATGGGGTCCCGGGGGCCTCGGGTATGGATCGAATTGGAAATCAGACTCAGAATTTGCTTGGAGGACTGCTGGTGCACTAGTTCTAGTGCGTCCGCACCTGCGAGATTTTGGCCGCAGGTGCAAGCTTCTGATCGCAGAAGCGGGTTTGAGCGAGTGTCAGTGGCCCGTAGAAGTGGAATAATTTTCGCAGAAGCGGCCTCGCTTCTGCGATGAAAGGGGTGCAGGTGTGACGAGGGGCTGGCCAGGCCTGGATCGCAGATGCGACGCGGCTTCCGCAGAAGCGAGTCCGCAAAAGCGGGCGTCCGTCCGCATAAGCGAAGGAGGTGGCCTAGTCTAGGACCGCACCTGCGATGGTTTTTCCGGCAAGTGCGGCGCCGCAGATGCACCCCAGGATCAGCAGAAACGAAAATCGCTAGGGCAGTGAGGTTAATTTAATGTCGGGACTTAGAAAATTTTAACTCATTTCTTTCATCTCTTGGGCGACTTTGTAGCTCTTTGAAGAGGGGTTTTCAACTAGTACTTTGAGGTAAGTGATTTCTATATGAGATGAGTTAAGTACATGCATTTTGGGTAGATTCTTAGCATATATAGTGTAGAAATTGTTGGTTTAGTTGAAAAATCTAGGTTTTGATAAAAATAAAATTTAAACACGAAAATGATTAAGGAATTGGGTGAAAATTATATATTTGAATTCGTGAGGTTATGGATAACAATTATCTTCAAAAAAAATCCGAAATCCGGGCACGTGGGCCCAGGGTGAATTTTAGGAATATTTCAATTTGGGTTGGGTAATTACTCTAGTAGTTAAATTATTAACCTTTGAGCGTATATTGATTAATTTATATAATATTTGGCTAGCTTCGGATTGTTCGGCACCAAGTTGGGTCCTTAGAGTGAATTTGTGGCCAAAGTGAGCTTTGTCTCTTGCCTAACCTTGCAAGAGGAAATTTACCCATAGGTGATTTAAATTACTATTTGCTCCTAATTGTGGGGGCTACGCACGCACGAGGTGACGAGAGTCCACGAGTAGCTACTAATTATGCTTAAGTCTATATAGTCTAGGACCCAAATCATGAAATACTTGTAATGTTTGCACTCTACTTGTAATTTAAGTGCCTAAATTATATTGAAACTTGAAAAAGATTCCTAAAGACCGAATTTCACTTGCTTGAGTTTTGGCGGGTTACTTAACCGTTAATAGAAATTGTGCTTCTTTATGTATTAGCCTTGTAATACCTTTTAAATCGGATGTTCATAAAATATTCTCTCTTCTTGTGGAGCGGGCCGAATGCCTCGGCAGTATAATAGATGCATCTATGGTTCGTGCCGCTCGACCCTCAGCATTGTACACATTATTCTGGATCGGGTCGTACGACCTCGGCATAAATCGTGCATGTTAATGTTTGGAGCCTGAATACAATTGATATTATTTTCATGAATTGAGAGGTTAAAATTACTTATTTGCCGAAATTTACTTGGAATTAGTATGTGTTGGTGGAAGACTTTTGGAATTTACTATTAGTTAAAGAATCATTTAATCACCGTTGCTATTGTGTTAATATTATTATTCACATATTCTATGCCTATTTAGCATTCCTGTATTTTATTGTTGGCCCATAGTAAGTGTTGATGTCGACCCTTCGTCACTGTTTCTTCGAGGTTAGACTAGATACTTACTAGGTACATGTTGTTTATGTACTCACGCTACACTTCTGCACTAATCATGCAGGATCTGAGGCAGGTGCATCTAGCAGTCATTCGGGCGTGTACTCCCGTTACCCCGAGGCTTGAGCTGCTTCCTGAGTCCAATCTGCAGCACCCAGAGCATCTCTTTTGCATTTTATTTTCTGTCTACTCTATTTCAGACAATAGCTTAGTGTTTTGTATATTTTACTACTTGCTCATACACTTGTGGCACCAGGTCTTGGAACACATGCTAGTAGACCTTATGGTTTTTTGAGCATTTGTTTCACTGCATTTGCTCTTGCATTGGTTTTCACCTTGCTTTATTAAATTTTCTACTCCTTATTTTCTTAATAAGTGAAATTTAACTACTTTGAGATCAGTTCACCGTTGGCTTGCCTAGCGGCAACGTTGAGCGCCGTCATGGCCTATAGGAGAAATTGGGTTGTGACAAAAGTGACACGTGGAGCCGAAGGCAGAAGGACCTCTTTGACCCTCCCTTTTGAAATTATTTTACCTCACGCTTAAAATTTTATAACAAATGCTTTAAAGGTATTTTTTTTAACAATGAATATCTATTTTTTATAAATTAATTAAGTATTAGTTTAAAAATTAATTACATAGTACTATATTGCGTAATTACAAATATATTTACTATTATAAAATAACTTTTGTATGTACATTGCATAGGTTTTATAATTTGACAAAACTATTCCTTAATTTCCAAAAATTAGATTACTTTATTAATATATTTGAAATTAGTGCTACAAGTTGAAATATGTGTCATTTATAGATAATTAAAATAATTAATAACATATAATAATTAAAATTTTACCACGTTTTATTGAAATTTTTAGGTTTACTTTAAAAGGGTTAAAACTGAAAGGCTACAATTGCAATTCATTCATTAAAAAATGAAGTGGCTATTCTCTAAATTAAAACCAGCCCAAATACCAGGCCCAAATCGGAATTAACCAAGTCCAAACATCCCATCCCTTTCCAACTTGGCAATCCATGCCATTCTCATTGAACCAATGAGAACACGCCACGTCACCTGTCTCCCACCTTCACAAAATAAACACATATCATCTGGGCCGTCCATCTCTCAAATCAACGGCCCACGTTTTAAGACTATTTTCTCTTTAAATTTCAGTCGCCCAGTGACTTAATCTCAGCTATCTTATCAAGAGATCCAACGGCCATTAATTTTTCTCATTAAATCATTTCAAAAATCCCTAAATATCAAAGCAATCGGAGTCAATTGAACAACAGATCCAGCGGCTCCTATTCTATCTCCTAGTTTAAATTCAGAGACGGTCCTAACCTACCCAAAACCCTAATCATTTCCCACCCGCCCACCCGCCCTGCTTTCCCTTTCCTCTCTCTTTTCCCTCGTTCCATCAACCATCAATCTTCAAAGACCTTGCACAAATTTGTGCAAGATCACTCAAAACCCCTGTAAATAATCTCCACTATCCCTGATACACTATGATTCTTGCTTAATATTCCCTTTTTCAATCACAAATCCAAGACAACCAAATCTGAAAGCCTAAATCTCAAAAGAGAAATCATTTGATTTTTCTCTCATAAGTCAAAATCAGAGCCTAAATTACCTCTTCCCTTCTGAAATCCGCGAATCCTGTTGCAAATTCCTTTTTTCAATCACAAATTCAAATGTCCAAACTATGAAACCCTAGACTCAAGAATGCAACATCAAATACCTGTTTTTCCTTCGTGTTCCGTCAAATCGGAGCATGCATGGGGTCGTCTCAAAGTTTATTATGAGGATTCGAAGTCCAGAGGTCAAACTCAGTGACCTCTGGATATTAGGGCTTTAACCACTGGTCCAGAGCCTTCAACGATCAATCCCCCTTCTCAGGTAAAATCAACCTTGTTTTTCCCTCTGTTTCTTTCTGATTTCACTCGATTTGCTATCATCATCTACCATGCGTCACTCTCTACTACTGATTTTGAATTCGTGAAACCCTAGAGCATGGAATGCCACTATAAAAAGGGGTCTCTAATGTTCTTACCAACACACAATCTAAAACCAATAAACCAGAGCTATCTAAATGATGAACAGTCACAACTACTTAAATTAGGGTTCCTGATAACTCGTATTGTTTTCTTTCCTCTGTCGAGTTCTTTGCTAGTTCAAGCTTGAAGTTTTTTCTGGGATCTTTGAGAAACAAAGGGAATTCGTTTGTTCTGCTGCCCTTAAGAAGGTTAACACCTTTCTTTCCCTTCTCTTTTGTCGCCTCTCTAAATGAGTTAGATATGTCAATGTTAAGTTCTATAGATTATAATTATGTTGTATGTGATGGACATGTTTGATAATTATGTCTTGTTAGTATAACAATCCTTTACGAGTAATATATTCTGTTATGATTCCTTAAGTGATAACCGATTAAGTTGAATAATAATTATTGATCTTTGGTTCTGAGCTTTCTTACAGCCTCCATGCCTAAATTCTATATGTTTATGTTCAATGTAAAATTCATAGTTCTTAGTGACTTACAATGAACTCATCCTGCTTTATCACACATTCAAAATTTTATGCGTTTTAGAAGTCAAGTGTGCTACTTGGTAGTTATCAAAACCTAAATTTGTTCAAGACTTGTATCCCTGTCCTTTAATTTTAAATTTGAACTTACAATATTCAAATACTTTCTAGTCTGTCTGTGTTTATTAAACTGCCTCTGAGTTATCCCTATGGACCTATTCTGTTTGATCACAATCATTGATAAACTAATCATGTTCTTGTTTCCCTTTCACCAATGGTACTGTTATAATATCCATCTCTGCATATCATTTCGCTGCATTCTATATGTTTATGATCAGGTTCATTATTTGGTAACTTTAACTTATGTACAATATGTCCATGTCACTTAATTAAGTTGAAAGAATCTGAATGTCTAGATGCTTTTCTTCCCTGCATTTGGTACCTGTTAACTCTGAGAATGATATCTAAGTTATCACTATAATTTTTCTTATGACCATGCTCAACTGTTGTATGCATAAGGAACTATCTTATCTGCACCAGGATGTTTTTTTCTCATAAATCTTTATTGCATATTTCTTCTCTAAGATCAAACTGTTTTCATCTTATTAGTGCGAGTCATGACTTTGTTTGGATAGAGTCTACTAATAACTGCTGCAAAACTAAGTTTGTTTGTTCCATAACTTGTTTGAGATCTTAACACACATGTGTAATACATCAATGTCCTTAATCTCTTTGAACCCCTGTTGAATTTCTATAAAACTTTGCATCATTTATCATTATCTTAGCGTCCATTAAATAGGAGTTAAACATACTGCCATAACCAATTGATAGGTTTAGGAACTGAAGCATGGTTACTTCTTACCTATATGCTAAAATGGACTTATCTTTGAATTAAAGTTGTTTGATACAATGTTTCCATTTCCTCTCTTCATTTGTATGATCAACTTGGTTCTGTAATGTGTCTTCTCTCTATATGAGATTCCTATCTCATTCATCTTGTTTATGAACAATTGACTGAATGTTGCTAGCATTTGCTTAATTCTACAACACCATGCTCTGTTTTGAACCATGCTCAGTCTTTCTTCCTACTATTGATCTAAACCTGGATTTGTCTCTCAAACCTTATTGAAGTCCCTTTGTTGATATTGTTTGAACATGATAACTGGTTGATACTGTTAGAAGCATAACCCTGTGATAACTTAGGGATACTATGTTTAAATATGTGAGTGTGTAATGATGATAAGAATTCAGTCCCATGACCTTGATTATATCTCTGAACCAATTGCTGACTATGACTATTGGTTGGAATCTTCCTTGATGTCTTTAAGTTGCCAAGTAATATTATCAATGCATGTTTGAATATGTTATGCGTTAGTGATTCATTTCTGTAATGGTGTGATTATGAAACTGTGTGTATTCTAAACTTAGCCCCTCTCCCTTTAGTTTTCCTTGATATATTTTCCTATTCAGTATCATAGTAGTATATATTCTCTTGTATTCTTTTTAGTAAGAGGAAAGTATATATGTTGTGGTAGGTAATACTTTAGTATTTAGTTCGCATTAGAAGGGCCTCATCGACATTTAAACCCATAAGGAAAACATGTCGTTAGTGATTAAGGGTATTTGAGAGCAGAGTTCGACTTTAGGTTGGGCACAAGCATTGCCCTGGGCCTTGAGTCCCTTGGAAACTTTTAAGCGTCGGGGGATCCAAAGGAAGCATCAACCTTGAGTGGGGTTCCCTCCTTAGCTCTTAATTAATAGACACATTCAGTTCTTTAAAGGTTTAGTGTTTAATGACAATGAAAGGTTGCCAATGTGAATTATTTGCTAAGTAAAGCCGCCACGTTAATATATAATTTCCTCTACCATATTAATATTGTCTTGCTTTATTTAATTGTTTATGTATTTGTCAAATACATTGAAATGTTTTGTAGTCGGAATATGTTAAATGTATTGGATATATATCTAATGACCTTATTTTTTTACATGTACATCTGTATGGGCCTTTGAGTTCTTGATGAACTAAGGCCCAATTCCAGCTCTATTGCACCGCGTCTAGGGGTCCAACATCAGTTGTGTTTGCTTTTCTATACTACTGGGCCCATCTTCTTGAGGCCCAATCTCAGAGTCTAGTCCTCTTTCCCTCAACTCCTTTTATCATTATGACTGCCACGCTAATTTAGTTTACTGCTTCTACTAGTTTAATGTTTAGTTGTATTTGTTATGCCTTTATTGTTGTTTTACCTCTCATGTATATAACATTCATATATTAGAACACATGCTTTCTTTTTTCCTTTATGCTTTAGTATCATACGAACTTAGGCAAGCCTTAAATAATATAGGATTTTTAAAAAATGAAATTAGCTTATAATAGGTCTTTAGTTCGTAAGTTTTAATCTGCTCACTAATTGCCATGTTTTTCACTCACCCTTCTCTTCTTTAAAATATTTTGAAATACAGAACTTAGTGAAAAGTAGCTCTATTTCTAAAAGGAAAACCAGATTTCAACTTTCATTTTCTCAAGAGAAAAATCTGAACTTCATAAAATCGTCGCCTTAAGGAATGTCCAGCAAATGACCCTTTCTTTGAAAATTCTTCGAATCTAAGGTAAATTCTAGATATGTTTTTTTTTCACAAACATCTTTTAGGATTATGTAGCTAATCATCCCCCAAATCAAAGTGTTTTCATAACTCAATGTCTTTCGTAAGCTTATAAAATCTAGACCACTTATATACCAATTGCAAAACTCTTTTAACATCTCTTATGAACCCTTTCATAAATTATATCCCTTTAAGACTCCGCATTCTTTAACATTAGACATACAGTAAGCAGTCTTCCTTATTATTAATCAAAGCTTTTTACAATACTTGATCTCAAACTTAGTCTAAATCCTATGGAGCTACCTCAGGTAGATTTTAAGAGGTGCCTAACACCTTCCCCTTAGAAGAACAAGAAACCTTACCCATAATCTCACCGGTTAGAAGATTAATAAAGAACATTACTTAGTAATAAAACAGGTACCCTAGTATACCTTTAAATATTATGTGGCGACTCTCTTTCATCAACAACAGAGAAATCACTAGTTGAATCCTGTCTTGACTAGTGCAAAATAGGATGCAACAACATGGCGAATCTACTGGGAATATCACACTTAGGTTCTGACATTAGCAGATTTAGACTAATTTGGCTTCTAGACTTATTTGTACTTTGCTTTGATCAAAATTGAAATTACATTTATGCCTTATTTGCTCTTTACAATTATCTGCTCTTTATGATCACCTTGCTTATTGCTACTACTCCTTTGCTTGTTACTTCTTTATATATACTGTCATCACATCTTTTCCAATTCAGTCTTGGCCGTACACTATCACACACAATGGCACACAAGGGTTTTCTTTTACACCTCTCCGAACCTTCTTTTCAAAACTCTCTAGTTTTAGAGAATGGCCTTGTCAGGTCAACTGACATAACTTCTCGCAGTTCTCGGTCCAATTCAAAAGTAGGAAACACTTTACTCTAGTAAAATAGGTCTTAGTGCATAAACCTTAGGTGAGTTGGTCCCTGGCACCAACACGCAATTAGGGAAGTAACCCTGATGTCAACAAGTCATGCATCCAACCACAGAATCTCTGTGAAAAGACAAACAAACATGACAAGACACTTATGGATCCGAAGCAAACACTTACCCAAATATATTTTCTTCTACCCATCTCAGAAAATGAAAATCAACCAGAACATCCCTGAAGTTAGCATGATAATGGGAGCACCACATAAGCTGAAAAGGTGGTGGAAGAAAATTTGTCGGGAACACTAAGACGAAGTTCGAATGCACCTAGGGGCATTAACTGCATTGATGAACATCCGAGCAGATAGAGTGCTCACTCGCTTGCTGATAGAATTTTGGGATCCAACTAAAGTGGTGTTAATATTTGCTGATTATGAGCTGGTACTGACATTGGAGGAAGTCACAAGTTTTATGAAGCTGCCATTCAACGGAAGAAAGCCAGTGCTACAAGTTACTATGCTCGGCTATCGGTTCTTGCATGCTCTAGGTCTTACCAATAGCAGAAGTCTCAGAAGTATCAAGGACGAATGGGTGAGCCTCGACCAGATGTTTGACAGGTTTGGGCACCGAAAAAGCTACGAGTGGTATTCAGGGGAGTTCCAATGCGACCAAGCAACATGGGAGAGCCTCAGGTCTATCACTTTCGCAATGGCACTGTTAGGACTATTAGTCTTCCCACAATGAAAGGGCCGTATCAACATCAACCTATTACCAGTGGTCCTGGCAACCTTCTGCAGCAATCTTCAAGCTACTTTAGTTCCGATGGTGTTAGCCAAAAGGCTGAAAGCCTTATCCGTGTGTGCACGGGTGTACGACTATTTCAAAGGATGCAACTTGCTGCTGCAAATTTGGGTACTGAACACTTTTACCAACGAGAAGCCACTATTGACTACTTCATAGGTGCCAGTAATATGATCCGCAGCCACAATGAAAGAATGAGGCACTGGATTTCCCCACATGGGCAAGAAGAATGAAGGGAAACACTGACCTATCTGACAGGAGAATGGATCAACTGGAGACTCTCTTGGTTAGTTGGAAGAGTAATCTTGAGGACTCCCCAAATGTACTTCATTGAGTTGATTGGATTAGAAGGCATTCAGCCATACTCACCTCTGCGAGTCCTTAGACAATTTGGGATGATCCAAGATGTGCCGCTATAGACAAGGACATCGATTTACAAGGATGATTACAATGGCCAGATTCCAATTCCTAGGATAAGGAAACTGCAAGAATAGTGGAATGACCTGGTAACAATGCCTATGGGTCAAAATTCATGGTGCACCCCCGATTACTACGTCTGGATTAACGAAGAAGAAAAACTGGCCCGCCCGAGAAGAGAGCGCATAGCTTGGTTAGAAGACGCGGTGGTTGCTTTACGGATTTACCATAAGATCCTGCCATACTATCTTGTGACCATATCAGTGCATCCTCAGGTGGTCCCGGGATCCATTGACCATATGTTGCCACCGGCTGAAGAGGATGATCGGGTAGTAGAATACATCCAGATAGAGTCAAGCACAGAACCAGAAGAAGATCCAAAAGAGGAGTCTGAATTCAATGATGATGATGAAGAGTTTGAGGAAGACCCGGAGGAGGATATGGAAGAGGAGCCAGAAGAAGAGAAGGGCCTAGGAGGCGACTCAGGGGATGATTATTAGAATTGGTTGATTTGCCCTCCTTTCCCTACTTTGTACCTTTATCACTAGTTCTCTCTTTTACTTTCCAAAAGGGCAACTGTCTAATCGCATGCAACTTTGTGATGTAATCCTTGTTCCCGCTTGTATTAGTCCAAATTATCAATTAAAAAAATCATCTCGGATCTAAATGTGTCAAGTCTAAATGTCTATCAAACATCTGCGAATTAGGCCTACCTTCAGCAATGAGAGGTCCCCGCGAATTTTAGGGACGCGCTAGCTATAATGCACAAATTATTTGCTCTATGTGATTTCTTGCTCGCATAAACGAAGAAACTGACTCTTACTCTTTTTCTTTTCTTTCTTCTTATTTTTTCCTTTTACTTTAGTATTAAACCCCTAAGAAGAAAAGAAAGTTGGTGTGCGTCGACTAAAACTAGCAGAGCCACCATACAATCTAAGGTCTAAGGGAAAGATGTCAGCTACAGAAGACTCAACTGAACATGCTCTGGTCGTAGCCGACAGCCCAGGGCGATCAGGGGAAAAGGACAGTACTAAGAATGATGAGCACATGACCAGGGTGGCCCAAGAAATGAAATCCTTAAGAGAAGAGGTATAACATATCAGAGAATTGGCGCACCTGGCCGTGACAATACTTCCTCAACCAACCAGATTCCCTTCTTTAGATTCACTTTCAGATCATTTTCCTTCAACATCATGCCAAAACAACAGCATTCCAACCTCAACCCCACTACTCAAGTTATACCTCCAGTAACACCTACTAACCCTCCAAATCCTCCTTTATTCACACTCCCTACGTACCACAATATCCTCAGACATCACAAAACTTGCCTATTACCACTAATAAAACTACCCCTCCTTGTGACGGAGTCACTTTCACCACCAACCAGCACATACCTGCGGCACATGCCGCTACACACGAGCGCTACGTTCCACCTGTATATGTTTTTAACTAACCTACATTTGCAACACCAGTCACGGTCATGGTGCCATATGAGATCGATCAGTACACCAAGATGGAGAGAGAGGTGAGGCGTAAGGAAGGAGAGTCGGTATCGGAGCAGTTGCAGATGTTAAGAAGGCAAATGAAGAGTCTCCAAGTTGTTGAGGAAGTAAAATCCTGGATTATGAGGACTTGTGTATTCACCCAGATGTAGATATGCCAATAGGGTACAAACCCCCAAAGTTCGATACTTTTGATGGGACAGGGGACCCTCATGCACATTTATGGGCTTATTGTGACAAGCTGGTCGGAGTGGGGAGGAATGAGAAATTAAGGATGAAATTGTTTATATGGAGTCTGACGGGAGAAGCACTCACCTGGTATACCCGACAGGACCCGCGGAATTGGAGACTTGGCAAGATACGGCGGAGGACTTCATGAACCGTTTTCTATTAAATACAGAAATCAGTCCCAATCGGTTCGCACTGGTGAACCTACAGAAAAAACCATCTGAGTCATTTCAAGAATATGCACGACATTGGAGGACGGAAGCTGCCAGGATGCAACCGCCACTGGACGACAGTGAACTAACCAAGTACTTCATCCGAGCCCAGGAGGGAATATACTTTGAAAAGATGATGGGAATGATGGGTCAAAAGTTCCCCAAGCTAGTCAAGATGGGAAATTTCCTAAAGGAGGGCATAAAATCTGGTAAGGTGCAATCTACGGCATCACTCCAAGCGGCCAGCAACGCCATCCAGTCAGGATCGATCGGTAGCGGAAAGAAAAAGAAAGAGGAGGTCTCAGCAGTCATCCCCTACAATCAAACTAACCTATCTCTTAGAAGCACCTCGTACTCCCCAAACAACCACTCACCACCACCCATCTATGCTCCAGTCTATAATACCCAACCATACTACCACACACAACCACAATACAACCCTCCTCGAGCCAACAACAACCAAAACCCACAATGACCATATGCTCCTATCGAAACCACTACTCACCAAAATCGACCAGTGTATGCACCATGTTCTCGCCCCAACTTTCAAGAAAAGGATCCTAGAACCTATACCCCGATTGCTAAGCCTCTGGCCCAATTGTTTGAAAGGTTGAGAAGAGCAGGATTGATACACCCAATTGAGGGAAGGGTTCCTGAACATCCCTCCAAATATTTTGATGCCACTAAGGGACGCGTGTATCATTCCAATGTACCGGGGCACGATACTTAAGATTGTTTCAAGTTGAAAAATGAAATTGAAACCTTGATGAAGAGCGAAGCTTTCTAGTGCACTCCAGCACCACCTAATGTGAATTGCAATCCATTGCCAAATCATCGAAACCAGGGAGCTAACATGATTACATTGGATGAAGAATATGACCTGAAGGGAAGAATTGTTAGAATTGGAAATGCAGAAGCCGTAAGGATCCCTCCTCAAAAAGCTCCTATCATTACAGTACAACTAAAGCCTACGGTGACATTTCAAACTTATCCGCAACAACCCGCTGATGCTACTCAGGGTGAGGAAGATCGGGAATACAAAATCGTCCCATGGACCTATCAACAAAAGGGAAAAGCCAAAATGACAGACTATGTCGCAGCCCATGGTATGACTAGGTCCGGGAGATGCTACGCCCCTAAAGAGGTTAATCGAGAAAATCCAGTGAGAGAACAAATTCCAAGGAGAAACATAATAGGCCCAAAAGCCATAGAGTTTTGGAAAAGGATGTCCAGTAAAGAGTATTCTGTAGAAGAATAGTTAAAGAAAACTCCAGTGCATATATCCATCATAGATCTATTTATGAGTTCGGATAGCCATAAGGACGCTTTTTTGAAAGTGCAAAGCAAGGAAAGTGTACCAAGTAACACCACTAGCGACGCATTGGCTGCGATAATTGGGAAAATGGTAGAGGCAAACATGATCACTTTCAGAAGAGACGAACTTCCTGTTGAGGGCGCAAGTCACAACAAGGCTTTTAACATCACTGTCAAATGTGGAGGCAAAGTGGTATCTTGAGTGCTGGTCGACGGGGGATCAAGAGTCAACATTTGCCCGCTCTCCACCCTGCGGGAGTTGGGAATTCATTAACGGAAGTCAAGGAAAGCCATGTAAGAGTAAGGTCCTTTGACAGTTCGCAAAAGGATGTTATTGGGGAAATTTATCTAGCCTTGCAGATCGGGCAGGTCGACCTTCCAGTATTATTTCAAGTGATGGACATTTCCTTTACTTACAATTTGCCGCTAGGCTGGTCCTGGATACATATGACAGGGGCCGGGCCGTCTACCTTGCACTAATGCATAAAATTTGAGTGAGGATGCCAAGAGATCGTGGTCCACCGCGAGTGGGGTCACTCCGCCTATTTGGACTATGTTGTCCCATTCATTGAGGGACTAGACGAAGTCACCTTCCATGCTTTAGAAATCATGTAGACTACTGAGGAGGAGAAGACTGAATAGCCTTTGGAATGCAATCGTCGTACAGGTCCAAGATGGCCATGAGGGAGATGATGAAATATAGATACAGGCCAGGAACAGGGTTGGGAGCCAAGTCAGATGGGATCATAGAACCAATTGAGCACAATAGGCAAAAAGGAAGGGTTGGCATAGGATATCAGCCCCCAAAAGGGAAAACTCGCACTGTTAACTCTGGGAAAAAGGTTTTTGTGCTAGAGCATGTTTCAGGACTGGGAAAGTGTTCAGCGCCCGAAGATGATATCATCAAAGGGATGGGAAAGCTGTTCGTGAATATGATTGAAGAATGTTGTGAAGGAACTAACATTAAGATACCAACTATCAGGGATGCTGAACCAGGGGAAGAGCTACAGAATTGGACAGCCAGTCCATCTTTGGTTCCCGGGGAGTCCTGGTAGTAAGGAACTGTAATAGTTTTCTTTTGAAAGAACACAATCAATTGAAGCTTATGTCGTGTCTGTACCTTTTTGTCATTTTCCTCTTGTGAATGCTTAAGACTTTCCCTTTTGATGAAATAAAAAGAATCTTTTTCAAAAGATCGCAATCTATTTTACTGCATTATTTATACCTAACTTTTTTTTCAGTAATCAAATCGATAAAAAACTGCGACCACGCTTATGATATGTAACAAAACCGCTGAGTGCAACGATCTGGATTATGAGGAATATGACGAAAGTATGATGTCAGACAATATCCCGCAGGAGATCGAACAGCTAGAGAATCAGAAGAAGCCCAACCTCGAAGAAACGAAAGTAGTCAATCTTAGAAGTGAAGAAGACGTGAAAGAAACCAGAATTAGCATTCACCTAGAAGCCAAGAAAAAGGAAATAATGATTTTGCTCCTACGACAATACGTCGACGTGTTCGAGTGGTCCTATGATGACATGCCAAGATTAAGCACCGATATTATTTGGCATCGACTATCCAATGACCCTACCAGGCCGCTGGTCAAGCAGAAGCCCGGGAAGTTTAAACCTGATTTAAGCCTAACGATAAATGAAGAGGTGACAGAACAGATAGAGGCAAATGTAGTAAGGGTCACCAACTATTCAAGCTGGTTTGCAAACATCGTCCTAGTGCCCAAAAAAGACGGAAAGATCAGAATATGTGTGGATTACAGGATCCCAACAAAGCTAGCCCAAAGGACAATTTCCCCTTACCATATATCCGCATCCTCATCGATAACTGTGCAAAGTATGAACTGTAGCCGTTTGTGGATTGTTTCGCTGGATACCAAAAAATCCTAATGCATGAGGAAGACGCAAAGAAGACAGCTTTCACCACTCCCTGGGGAGTCCACTGTTATAGGGTTATGCCATTCGGTCTCAAAAACATTGGCACCACTTACATGAGGGCCATGGCGACCCTTTTCATGACATGATTCATTAGGAGATCGAAGTGTATGTGGATGATGTCATCATAAAATCTCAAAAGAGCTCTGAGCACTTGGACGACTTGAAGAAATTTTTCGAACGCCTGTGAAGGTATGATTTGAAGCTGAATCCAGCAAAGTGCGTGTTCGGAGTTCTGGGTGGAAAATTATTGGGTTTTATTGTGAGCAAGAAAGGGATAGAACTGGACCCATCAAAAATCAAGGCCATCCAGGAATTACCTCCACCAAAAAGCAAGAAAGATGTCATGAGTTTCTTGGGAATATTGAATTATATCAGTCGCTTCATAGCCCAGTCCACAGTAATCTGTGAACCCATCTTCAAACTGTTAAAGAAGGATGTTGCCACGAAATGGATGGAGGAATGCCAGAAAGCCTTCGACAAAATCAAAGAGTATCTTTCAAACCCGCCAGTGCTGGTTCCCCCTGAACTAGGAAACCATTGTTGCTCTATTTTTCAGTCTTGGACAAGGCCTTCGGCTGTGTGTTGGGGCAACATGATGAAATTGGGAGAAAGTAGCAGGCCATCTACTACTTAAGCAAGAAGTTCACACCACGCGAGGCCACATATACTTTCGTAGAACGCACTTGTTGTGCTTTGACCTAGATTGCTCAGAAGCTAAGACATTACATGTCAGCATACACCACGCATCTATCTCGGCTCGATCCGCTCAAGTACATTTTTCAGAAGCAAATGCTATCGGGAAGCTAGCTAAGTGGCAAATTCTCCTCAGCGAATTTGGCATTGTGTACACAACTCAGAAGGTTATTAAAGAACAAGCTTTATCCCACCACGTCGCCGAGAATCCAGTAGATAGGGATTACGAAACGCTTACCACGTATTTCCCCAATGAAAAAGTACTATTTGCCGGGGAAGACATCGCAGAATCATACCCTGGATGGAGGATGTTTTTCGACGAAGAAGCAAATTTCAAAGGAGTCGGAATTGGGGCAGTCCTGATGTCGGAATCTGGACAACACTATCCGGCATCGGCAAAGATAAGATTCCCGTGTACTAATAATATGGCTGAATACGAGGCAAGCATCCTTGGAATCAGAATGGCAATCGACATGAACATCAAAGAACTTTTGGTCATAGGAGATTTCGATTTGCTGATACACCAGGTCCAAGGAGAATGGTCGACCAAGAATGTCAAGATACTGCCATACCTACACTACGTGAAGGAGCTGTGAAAAAAGTTCACAAAGATAGAGTTCAGGCATGTCTCCAGAATTCAGAACGAGTTCGCAGACGCCCTTGCAACCTTATCATCTATGATTCAGCATCCAAATAAGAACTACATCGACCCCATCGAGATAGAAATCAAGGATCAACACATGCATATTGCTTCCATGTGAATGAAGCACCAGATGGTAAACCTTAGTATCACAACATCGAGAAGTTCCTCGCAACCCAGGAGTACCTAGAAAATGCTACTAATGGTCAAAAGCGAGCCTTTAGGAGATTGGTAAACCACTTTTTCCTCAACGGGGAAGTCTTGTAAAAGATGACCTCAGACTTAGGTTTGCTGAGATATGTAGACGCCGACGCAACCAGACTATTGGAAGAAATACATGCAGGGACGTGCGGACCCACATGAACAGGTTCACATTAGCCAAGAAGATTTTGAGACTGGATACTTTTGGATGACTATGGAAAACGACAGCATCCGCTATGTGCAGAAATGTCACCAGTGTCAGATTCATGAAGACTTCATCCGGGTTCCACCAAATGAGTTAACTGTAATAGGTTGACCCTGGCCTTTCGCGCCTGGGGCATGGACATAATAGGACCCATAGAGCCTGCAGCGTCAAACGGACATCATTTCATTTTGGTAGCCATCGACTATTTCACTAAATGGGTCGAGGCATCCACTTACAAGGCTGTCACAAAGAAGGTGGTAGTAGATTTTGTCCGGAATAACATCGTTGCAGATTTAGGAGACTAGAGTCTATCATCACAGACAACACCACCAACCTCAATAGCGACCTTATGAGGGAAATCTACGAGAAGTTAAGAACCGTCCACCGCAATTCCACAGCCTACAGACCGTAAATGAATGGGACAGTCGAGGCAGCCAACAAGAATATCAAGAGGATTTTGCGAAAGATAGTGGACAATCACAGACAATGGCACGAGAAGCTACCTTTCGCTTTATTAAGTTATCGGACTACCATGAGAACATCTACTAGGGCAATTCCATACATGTTGGTATACGGAACTGAAGCAATGATACCCGCAGAAGTCGAAATGTTGTCCTTAAGAGTCATCCAAGAAGCAAAATTGGACGACGCGGAGTGGATGTGGGTCAGGCTAGAAAACTCATTCTCATTGACGAGAAAAGAATTGATGCAGTATGTCATGGACAGCTATACCAGAACAGGATGGTTAGTGCATTAAAAGAAAGAGTGAAGTCTCGCCAATTCGCACCGGGACAGTTGATTCTGAAGAAAATCTTACCCCATCAAGAGGAAGCTAAAGGGAACTTTGCACCAAACTGGCAAGGTCCTTACACGGTCCACAGAGCACTGTCTGGTGGAGCTCTAATCGTAGCAGAAATGGATGGAAGAGTCAGCGTAAACCCAATCAACTCAGATGCAATCAAGAGACTTTACGCCTGAAGGCAGATATAGTTAGGATTTTGATGTAACAGAACTACGTTCAACCTGACTTCCCACAAAGGGATACGTAGGCAACCCACGTAGGGTTCGATTTCTCTCCCCACTTTTTCTCTTGTAATGGAAAAACCAAATGTCATTTTTTATGTTGTTCAGGAACTACACCGACTTGATTTCCTCAGAAAAGAATACGTAGGTAATCCTCATCGGATTCAGTTGTCTTTTGTAATTAAACTATGTTCTGGTCTGATTCCACTTGGATCGTACGTTGTCTGAGTCACACTCGACCGTTTTCATTTCTTAATCTCATCATCTTGCATATGTTGTAATTGAACTATGCCCCGACCTGATTTCATTTTGGATATGTAAGCTACCCGAGTCATGCTCGATCGTTTCACCACATTTATGTTCAGACCTGATTTTGTTTGGATATGTAGGAAACTTGAAAGGGTTCGGTCATAACCTTAGGAAACCTCTATAATGCAGTAGTTTCAATTAGGATGCAGTCACAACGGCCAGTAGCCATGTTGTCGGAGATACCATGGAAGATCGACATCAACAGGACAAAGTTCTCAGAGAAATGCGTTCGCGTGCGAAAAACCTTTCGTAACATGTCATTATCCGGGATGACAACGTTTGCCTTAAAAGAAACAAGTATTTTCAGAATATTTTCTAAAAAATATATGAAGTAATCTGTTTCATTTACCGAACTCCGTGGCGCAATCATGTCAAAGGCTTAGGCAAATCAATACCAGGCTCGACGCAAACCAACTTCACCACAACCACCCCCCCCCCCATTAA
>MCJB01010233.1:26398-36917 GCA_002018475.1 Nicotiana obtusifolia | reverse complement strand
CCCCCCCCATTAAGAAGTTTTCTTTAAGTGTAGGGTCAACAAGGAGTAAAGGATCGCTGGAACCACACTGGGACAAATGACGGACCCGCCACTTGCCTAAGATTATCTCTCCCTCCTCTTATTTAAATTTTTGAGCGTAGTTAAAGCTAACTCTTGAATTTTTTACAGGTGCCTCGGAATCAGACAGCTGATATAGAAATCTGTAAATAGCAAACCATCCGCTCACTTAATCGGAGCATCTTGTACAAAATGAATGCCAGCTTCACCAATCGAAGTCCTATAAATAGCAAACTGCCTTCTCAATCCATTGAAGCACCCTATACAAATTGCACGTCAACTTCATCAGTCGAAGCCCTGTATATAGCAAACTGTCACCTCAATCAATCGGAGCGCCTTGTACAAATCGAACGTCGGCTTCGCCAATTGGAGCCTTGTACATAGCAAACTACAAAATTTTCCAACAAAAAGCAATCCACAGCACCGCTCCGTCAATCACGAATGCCGGAATAAACAATCGCGAACCTCGTCACCTACGTTCTGCCAATCGATGGCCGCAACTTAGCTTCGCAGTCAACAATATCTCTTGGGCATGCTTATATTTCATTTCGCTATTACCTTAATTGCTTTAACATTTTGTTCATGAAGAATTAGGTATGATTTCTATCGCTCCCAAGAAGAGATTACTTTACATTTCAGTGCAAAGCTCTCCTAATAAGCGGAGACGCCCCCTGCAAATTAAGCTTTCCCAACAAGCGGAGACATTTCTCAGTGCAAAGCTCTCCCAACAAGCAGAGACGCACTTTACCAATCAAGCTCTCCCAACAAATGAAGACAATTTTCAAATGCTCCGACAACTGTGGAACAGTACCCAGCCCGGCTAACAAATCAAGTCAGGATTAAGTATCCCATCATCTTCCAATCCCAAATAATGGCTCGCCGGCAGCCAGATCATTCCTGCATCATTTACATCGCATCTTAATATATTCTGCATTATAATATATTGGTATGCATGTATTTCATTTTGTTTTGCAGGAACAAACACCGCAGCATGGAACTACTTCTTTGCAGCAGACCGAACTACAACCCTATGGGGATAGCCAACCCAGTAGCAAGCTCAAGATCCCAACTCAAGATGACCAGCGAGCTCAAAATTTCGAATCATTCAAATCAGGCCGCAAAATTCAAGCCATCATGAGTGACCAATCTTCCGTCTCGTCGTATCGTCACAATATGATACTAGGCCAATTCCAGCGAGTGTCGCTTCCCCAAAGTCCTTATTCCAGAACTACATGAGGCCTAATCCTCGTTAAGCCCGAGGTATATAAGCAATTCAAAGCCAGAATTCGGCCCAATATTCCTAAATATTCCTAGATTCTTCCCCTATTCAATCCTGCAATTCACCATCCCCATTTCCAACAATACTTGCCTAAAAGTAGGGACATAATTGGCTTTGGTTCAATTTCTTTGCCCGAAAACTCTTTCATCATCTCCGGTCAAAGAGGGGCAACTGTTGACGGTCAATTTAGACCCTCCCTTTTAAAATCAATTTATTCACGCTTAGCAATTTGCAATAAATGCTTTAAAGGTATTTTTTTTAGTAATAAATATCTATTTTTTATAAATTAATTAAGTATTTGTTTAAAATTAATTACATAGTACTAATATTGTGTAATTACAAATATATTTACTATTATATAATAACTTTTGTATGTACATTACATAGGTTTTATAATTTGACAAAATTATTCCTTAATTACCAAAAATTAGGCTACTTTATTAATATTTTTGAAATAAGTGCTACAATTTGATATATGCGTCATTTATAGATAATTAAAATAATTAGTAACATATAGTAATTATAATTTTACCACAATTTATTGAAATTGTTAGGTTTATTTTAAGAGGGTTAAAACTGAAAGGCTACAATTGCAATTCCTTCATTAAAAATGAAGTGGCTATTCCCTAAATTAAAACCAGCCTAAATCGGAATTAACCCAGTCCAAACACCCCATCCCTTTCCAACTTGGCAATCCATGCCTCATTGAACCAACGAGAACATGCCACATCACCCGTCTCCCACCCTCACAAAACAAACACAAATCATCTGGGCCGTCCATCTCTCAAATCAACGGCCCACATTTTAAGCCTATCATCTTTAAATTTCAATTGCCCAAAGATTTAATCTCACCCATCCGATCAAAGATATCCAACGACCATTAATTTTTCTCATTAAATCATTTCTAAAATCCCTAAATATCAAAGCAATTAGAGTCATTGATCAATAGATCCAACGGCTCTCGTTCTATCTCCCAATTTAAACTCAAAGACGGTCCTAACCTACCCAAAACCCTAATTATTTCCTACCCGCCCAGCCGCTCTGCTTTCCCTTTCCTCTCTCTTTTCCCTCGTCTCCATCAACCATCAATCTTCAAAGACCTTGTACAAATTTGTGCAAGGTCACTCAAAACTCCTATAAATCATCTCCCATGTTCCTGCTACACTTTGATTCTGGCTTAATATTCCTTTTTTCAACCACAAATCCAAGACACCCAAATCTGAAACCCTAAAGCTCAAAAGAGAAATCATTTGATTTTTCTCTCATAAGTCAAAATCGGAGCCTGAAATTACCTCTTGCCTTATGAAATCCGCGAATCCTGCTGCAAAGTCCTTTTTTCAATCACAAATTCAAATGTCCAAATTCCGAAACCCTAGAATCAAGAATACAACATCAAATACCCATTTTTCCTTCGTGTTCCATCAAATCGGAGCATGCATGAGGTCATCTAAGAGTTTATTATAAGGATTCGAAGTCCAAAGGACAAACTCAGTGACCTCTGGATATTAGGGCTTTAACCACTAGTCCAAAGCCTTCAACTATCAATCCCCCTTCTCAGGTAAAATCAACCTTGTTTTTCCTTTGTTTCTTTCTGATTTTCTCTCGATTTTTTTTCCACCAACATCTACCATGCATCACTCTCCACTACTGATTTTGAATTCTTGAAACCCTAGTATTGAATGCCACTATATTAGGGGGTTTTTAATGTTCTTACCAACACACAATCTAACACCAACAAACCATAGCTATCTAAACACTAAACAGTCACAAACACTTTAAATTAGGGTTCCTGATATTAGGTCTCTTATTGTTTTCTCTATTCTGTCGAGTTCTTTGCTGGTTCAAGCTTGAAATTTTTTCTGGGATCTTTGAACAACAAAGGAAATTCGTTTGGTCTGCTGCCTTTAAGAAGGTCAGCACCTTTCTTTGCTTATTCTTTTGTTTGCCTCTCTAAATGATTTAGATATGTCAATGTTAAGTTCTGTAGATTATAATTATGTTGTATGTGTTGGACATGTTTGATAATTATGTCTTGTTAGTATAATAATCCTTTATGAGTAGTCTATTCTGTTATGATTCCTTAAGTGATAATCGATTAAGTTGAATGATAATTATTGATCTTTGGTTCTGAGCTTTCTTACAACCTTCATGCCTAAATTCTATGTGTTTATATCCAATGTAAACTTCATAGTTCTTAGTGACTTACAATGAATTCATCTTGTTTTATCACACATTAAAAATTTTATGAGTTTTAGAAGCTAAGTGTGCTACTTGGTAGTTATCGAAACCTGAATTTGTTCAAGACTTGTATCCCTATCCTTTAACTTTAAATTTGAAGTTACAATGTTCAAATACTTTCTTGTCTGCTGTGTTTGTTAAACTCCCTCTGAGTTATCACTATGGACCTTATTATGTCTTATCATTATTATTGATAAACCAATCATGTTCATGTTTACCTTTCACCAATGGTATTGTTGTAATGTCCATCTCTACATATCATTTCCCTGCGTTCTATATGTTTTAGATCAGGTTCATTATTTGGTAACTTTAACTGATGTACCATATATCCATGTCACTTAATTAAGTTGAAAGAATCTGAATGTCTAGATGCTTTTCTTCTCTACATTTGGTACATGTTAACTCTGAGAATGATATCTAAGTTATCACTATAATTTTTCTTATAACCATGCTCAACTGTTGAATGCATGAGGAACTATCTTATCTGCAATAGGATGTTTTTTTCTCATAAATCTTTATTGCATATTTATTCTCTAAGATCAAACTATTTTCCTCTTCTTAGTGCGAGTCATGACTTTGTTTGGATAGGGTCAACTAATAACTACTGCACAACTAAGTCTGTTTGTTCCATAACTTGTTTGCGATCTTCACACACATGTGTAATACATCCATGTCCTTAATCTCTTTGAACCCCTGTTGAATTTATGTAAACGTTTGCATCATTTATCATTATCTTAGCCTCCATAAAATAGGGTTTAAACATACTGCCATAACCAATTGATAGTTTTAGGAACTGAAACATGATTACTTCTTACCTATATGCTAAACAAGACATATGTTTGAATTAAAGTTATTTGATATAATGTTTCCATTTCCTCTCTTCATTTGTATGATCAACTTGGTTCTATAATGTGTCTTCTCTCTATATGAGATTACTATCTCATTCATCTTGCTTATGAACAATTGACTGAATGTTGCTAGCATTTGCTTAATTCTGCAACACCATGCTCTGTTTTGAACCATGCTCAGTCTTTCTTCCTACTGTGAATCTAAAACTGGATTTGGCTCTCAAACCTTATTGAAGTCCCTTTGTTGATATTGTTTGAACATTATAACTGGCTGATACTGTTAGAAGCATAATCCTGTGATAACTTAGGGATACTACGTTTAAATTTGTGATTGTGTAATCATGATAAGAATTCAGTCCCACGACCTTGATTATATCTCTAAAACAATTGCTGACTATGACAATTGGTTAGAATCTGCCTTAATGTCTTTAAGTTGCCAAGTAATATTATTAATGCCTGTTTGAATATGTTATGCCTTAGTGATTCATTTTTGTAATGATGTGATTATGAAACTGTGTAGGTAATACTTTTGTATTTAGTTCTCATTACAAGGGCCTCATTGGCACTTAAACCCATAAGGAAAACATGTCGTTAGTGATTAAGGGAATTTGAGAGCGGATTTCGACTATAGGTTGGGCTGCCCTCCTCGGCACAAGCATTACCCTGGGCCTTGAGTCCCTTGGGAAGTTTTAAGTGAGGGGGATCCAAAGGAAGCATCGACCTTGAGTGGGGTTCCTCCTTAGCTCTTAATTCATTGACACATTCAGTTCTTTAAGGGTTTAGTGTTTAATGACAACAAAAGGTTTCAATGTGAATTATTAGCTAAGTAAAGCCACCACATTAATATATAATTTCCTCTACCACATTAATATTTTTCTTGCTTTAATTAACTGTTTATGTATTTGTCATATACATTAAAATGTTCTGTAGTTGGAATATGTTAAATGTATTGGATATATATCTAATAACCTTCTTATTTTTTTACATGTACATTTGTTCGGGCCTCTAATTCTTGATGTACTCAGGCCCACTTCCAACTCTATTGCACCGCGTCCAAGGGGTCCAAAGTCAGCTATGTTCACTCTTCTCTACTGCTGGGCCCATCTTCTTGAGGCCCAATTACAGAGTCCAGTCCTCATTCCCTCAACTCCTTTTATCATTATTACTGCCTCGTTAATTTAGTTTACTGCTTCAACTAGTTTAATGTTTAGTTGTATTTGTTATATCTTTATTGTTGATTTACCTCTCATGTATATAACACTCATATATTAGAACACATTCTTTCTTTTTTTCCTTTATGCTTTAGTATCATACGAACTTAGGCAAGCCTTAAATAATATTGGATTTTTAAAAAATAAAATTAGCTAATAGTAGGTCTTTAGTTCGCAAGTTGTAATTTGCTCGCTAATTGCCATATTTTTTACTCAACCTTCTCTTCTTTAAAAGATTTTGAAATACAGAACTAAGTGAAAAAAAAGCTCTATTTCTAACAGGAAAACCAGATTTCAACTTTCGTTTTCTCAAGAGAAAAATCAGAACTTCAGAAAATCATCGCCTTAAGGAATGTCCAGCAAATGACCCTTTCTTTGAAAATCCTTCGAAACTAAGGTAAATTCTAGATATGTTTTTTTCACAAATATCTTTTAGTATTATTGTCACGCCCCGCCCGGCGGGCCCGCGACACGGGCACCGGACCCTGCTTGCAGAGTGCCGGCGAACCCTTCGTTTCAACTATCTTATTATTTCAAACAAAAAGATCATTTAATTGGACCATTCATGGGAGACACACTCCGTGCACACGCATACATACATATACATATATATATATATATATATATATATATATATATCCATGAAAACGTGTCACTGCATTTTGGGCACAAGATTTACAAAACGTAGATGTACCCTGACACCTGTTTATACATACCTAACATTTGTCTATACACTACTGACATTATCTATTGAGCCTCTATCAGAACAGACATTAAATATCCTATGTCGGAACAGGGCCCCGACATGCCCAAAATGTCTATACAAAATGCATACCCAAATATAGCAAGTCTGAAAGATGAATCTTGCTCTGTACTGATAGCCTACTGCGGTGGGGGAGCTCCGTCTGTCAATCTATTAGGACCTGCAGCACGATATGGAGCGTCCACAAAACGAAGGACGTTAGTATGGAAAATGTACTGAGTATGTAAGACAGGAACACAATATAAGAGCAGTAATGTAAACATCAGGATAGAAACATGTAACTCGTAGCAACGGAATTACCTCTGAGGGCAGCTACCATGACACGTGGTAATATTTATGTCTAATTACATGCTTTCATTTCGTCGTTGTTATATTTCCTATTTCCATCATTACTGCATTATACTATTACCTTTGCGAGTTTGCCATTTTCAAATACATTCACATTGCCGGGTGCATTATGTAATCGTTACCTTAACCCACTATCTGCGCCACTGTGGGCTTGTCATTTTCATATACATTTAATGTCACCGAAAACGTTTACATAACCGTTACCTCATACAATCACACACATGCCTCCATGGAATCATAATCATACCCGGCCATTTCTAGGCTCGATCACAACTACCCGGCCATTACTAGGCTCGGTCATAACTACCCGGCCATTACTAGGCTCGGTCATAACTACCCGCCAATTATTAGGCTCGGTCATAACCCAACTGATCAGTGATTGCACAATAGGTGCCGTACCCGGCCGACTATAGCGCGGCTCGGTAGAGTAAAATAAACACACACACACACACACACACACACATATATATATATATATATATATGATGCACGTCATACATTGCGAATTTATTTATGGCTTGTGTTCTTGACTTGTTACATTTATTACCCCTTCTTTCTCATGAAATTTAGAATACATTTTTAACATAATAGCTATGGGACTCAAGGGCTTCCGTCAACATTGTTACCACGAAGCAAGAATAATCATTCCATAGAGGGAAGAACAACATAAGCAACACTAGCTCCTAAGAATAGAGTGTTCTTTTGGGGCTCATTCGTGGCATTGTATTCAATAGGAATCGTGCAAAAGAAAGAACGGTATAGTCTTACATACCTGGTACTTATTCCGTCGGTTCTCAAGCTACGCAATTTGTCACAATTCTTTAATCTACAATTAAAGAATAGCTCAATGATTACTCACTACGCGTGATAGCTATCATTAACCAAAATCTCCTAAATTCACATGGTGCTTCTCTACACCCTTCATCCCCTAAACCTCATNATATATATATATATATATATATATATATATATATATATATATATATATATATTTTAAAATCAAAAACGAAAATAAAGATAGAACCTAAACTAAGGCACGAAGAACAGGATTGGGATTGTAAGAACAAACCCTTTCCAAGCTCTGATGCAATATAAAAAGTGGAAACAAGAAAACAAAAGATAGAAGTAAGACGGTCAATGAACTATTAAGACAACAAGTAGGAACTAGTCTACTTACCTTCTTGATGAAGTCACGGAGTACCTATACTATACGAACAACCCTCAAGACAATAATGGTCTTGCAAACTGTTCGATCAAACAAAGGAACAAGTTCAATTTTGAATCACACCACAATTGTACAAGTTAATTCACATGATTTTGGGAGCAATGTTGCTGCCTTTTTTGATTGAAAATAATGTCAAAAGGTAGGTATCAAAATAATGAAGTGTTTAGGCTTATATAGAATGAGCCTTTACCTAACTCAACAAGGAAAAGAATAACTAGTTAACCTAAATCAACTAGGAAACAACTAATTAACAAAAAAGCTACAATTTGGCTACGTTTATAAAATAGTCACGCAGGACTCCAAAACAAGTAAGAATTAATGTCTTCCATAACTATACAATAATACATGCAAAACGCAAACTTCACATGCCAAACGCTTGGATCTTCTTCACCATCAAATGTGCATCATGAAGCTCTTTAGCTTGACTTCTCGTGAATGTTCTTGAAGGTTTAAACGTATCATGATCAGGTTGACCGGCATCACCGACATGCCCACAATGCCTATACAAAATGCATACCAAGGCTGTAGCAAGTCTGAAGGATGAATCTTGCTGGTATCTGCTGAACTGGTAGCCTACTGCGATGGGGGAGCTCCGTCTATCAGTCTATTAGGACCTGCAGCACGACATGCAACATCCACAATAAAGGACGTCAGTACGGATAATGTACTGAGTATGTAAGACAGGAACACATAGTATAAGAACAACAGTGAGCATTAGGATACAAACATATAACCTGCAGCAAGTGGATCGCCTCTGAGGGCAGCTCACCATGACATATTCGTGGTACTTATGTCTATACATGTAACCTTTATAGCATTATCATAACATGTTTATTATCATTATTATCGTCTTATACTCTTGCCTCTGTGGGCTTGTCATTTTCATATACATTTATTGTTACCGAAACCGTTACATAATCGTTACCTCTAACAATCACATGCGCCTCCCTGGGCTCATCGTCATCGTACGCCTCTGTGGGCTCGTCATCATATGCCTCTGTGGGCTCATCATCATCACATTCCTCTGTGGGCTCATCATTATCATATCATATCTTAACCGGCCGTGCCAGGCGCAGTCACAACATACCCGGCATTCAATAGGCGCGGTCAAACGGATTCAATCACCCATATATTTAATACATTGCAAGTTCATTTATAAACAAGCGTTCTAGACTCTTTTTAGTGACACACATTTATTATCCCCTTTTTCACACATAGTTAAGAACACCTCTTTAACAGGAGCTTTATACGACTCAAGGATTACCATCAGCCTTGATATCATGAAACAAGAATAATCATTCCATAGAGGGAAAACAATATAAGCAACACTAACTTCTAAGAATACAATATTCTTTGGGGCTCGTTCGTGGCATTGTGTTCAATAGGAGTCGTGCAATAGAAAGAACGGTATGGTCTCACATACATGGTACTTACTGCGCCAGTTCTGAAGCTATGCAATTTGCTACAGTTCCTTAGTCTACAATTTAAAAGACAGTTCAATCGTTACTCACTACACGTGATAGCTATCATTAACCAAAATCTCCTAAATTCACATGGTGGTTCTCTACACCGTTCCTCCCCTAACCCTCATCAAACGTATTTACAGCACATGCAACTCATTTACAACCCCTAATACCATGACCCATTCCGTTTAACCCTACTTATTTCGATTTCATGGCTTCTAGTCATACTGCCATAAGTTCTTGCAGGCATGCAACCACCTATCATGAGTGTTTAAGGGAAAACTACATGGAAGGGAGTAGTAGCTTACCTTGCATGTGAATTATTTGACCCTCTTCTCTGATTTCCTCAATTTCTAGGTCTTTGCTTCCAATGGGATTCGTAGGAGGGGGAAACTCAGCTAGGGTTTCCTTTAATTCTTCAATTTCTTGCTTCCCTTCTTCAATTTAGAGTTTGGAAGAGAGGGATTTGGTTGTTCAGATGTGAGAGCTTTGAGAGGGGTCGTTTGGAGGCTTTCTACTATGCTTAGACTTAGAAAAAATGAAGAAGGGACGGGTTTGGGTCCCTTTTATAGGCCTGGGAGTAAGTGGCACACATACCCGAGAACTTCAGGTTTGCGATCGCATACCCACCGCAAACGGGGTATGCGGTTCGCATTTTGGTCGCAGATCTTACCTCAAAAATCTGTCGCATTATGCGACGCAGGAGGGCCAGAATGCGGTTCGCATTTTCAACAATGCGATCGCATTCTGGTCGAATTTTGGACATTCCTTCTCACCCAGGTTGCTGTCTCACTATGCGATGGAGGGTGTCATTTATGCGGTCCGCATTTCAGTTATGCGGCCCGCATTCTGGATGCATTTTTGACACAACTTCAACCCAGAACTCTGTTCCATTCTGCAACGGAACATGTCGCATTTGCGGTCCGCATTTTGATTATGCGGTCCGCATACCTGGCTATGCGACACTTTTTTCCTTTTTCTTAACTTTAAACCATTTTCCGGGTTCTTGGGTCCTCATATGTGAGCTATTCCACAGCGTATTTTAATGTACGAGTTTTACAGGTTGTAACACTCTCCCCCCCCCCCC
>MCJB01010233.1:5941-26378 GCA_002018475.1 Nicotiana obtusifolia | reverse complement strand
CCCCCCCCTTAGGAACATTCATCCCCGAATGTATGGATCTATGAAAGGTAATACTACAGGAGGAGGGGTTTCAGCTTTTATAGGCTTCGTTCGGACGCCATGAATCCCAACATTAAATGAAAGGTAATAATGAAGAGTATCTCAAGTTTCTATTTACCTCATACGGACGCTTCCCCTTTTAATGCATTCCGGGTTTCTTCGCCGTCATCATTATTTACACTGGGAAACAGGTATGGATATTTAGCTTTCATCTCTTCCTTTTCTTCCCATGTCATTTCCTCCACGTCCCTGTTCCTCCATAGTACTTTAATGGAAGCTACCTCCTTTGTTCTTAGCTTGCGGACCTGTTGGTCCAATATAGCCACCGGTACTTCTTCGTACGTCAGATCCTCTGTGATCTGTATGTCTTGGATGGGAACGACCCGAGAAGGGTCTCCGATACACTTCCTCAACATGGACACATGGAATACCGGATGGACAAATTCCATTTCGGATGGCAGTTCCAATTTATAGGCAGCTTTTCCAATTCGGCGAAGAACTTGATATGGATCGATGTACCTCGGGTTCAATTTACCCTTCTTCCCAAAACGCATGACACCCTTCATGGGTGAGACTCTCAGGAACACCCAATCGCCAACTTGAAATTCCAAATCACGACGTCGGACGTCGGAATAGGACTTTTGCCTGCTTTGTGCAGTCTTCAATCGTCCCTATATTAATCGTACTTTCTCAACGGCTTGATGGACCAAATCCGGGCCATACAACTCAGTTTCACCAACTTCTAACCACCCGATTGGTGATCTACACTTCCTCCCATACAACGCCTCATATGGGGCCATTTTAATACTGGAGTGGTAACTGTTATTGTAGGCAAACTCTATAAGTGGTAGATGATTGTCCCAACTACCTTGGAAATCTAGGACATATGCTCGCAGCATATCTTCTAGTGTCTGAATGGTACGCTCAGCCTGCCCATCAGTTTGTGGATAAAAAGTTGTGCTGAGATTTACCTGCGTACCCAAACCTTTCTGAAAAGATTTCCAGAAGTTAGCTGTGAATTGGGCTCCTCTGTCCGATATAATGGACATTGGTACCCCATGAAGCCTAACGATTTCCTTGATGTACAGCTTTGCATAATCTTCAGCTGTGTAGGTTGTCCTAACTGGTAGGAAGTGAGCACTCTTGGTAAGCTGATCCACTATCACCCAGATGGAGTCGAACTTACGATTGGAGCGAGGTAACCCAACAATGAAGTCCATGTTAATTACCTCCCATTTCCAAGTCGGAATTTCTATATCCTGAAGCAGTCCACCAGGTCTCTGATGTTCTGTCTTTACCTGTTGGCAATTAGGGCAATGAGCTACGAATTCCGCGATTGACTTCTTCATTCCATTCCACCAGTACTGTTCTTTGGCATCATGATACATTTTGGTTGAGCCAGGATGGATGGAATATCTGGATTGGTGAATTTCTCTCATGATTCTCTCTCGCAATTCTGCTACATCCGGCACACACAGTCGGCCTTGACATCTCAAGGTCCCATCTCTTGCGATCTCGAAAATTGAGATCCTACCTTGCTGAATGCCTTTTCTCAATTGCATCAAGGTGGGATCTTCGTATTGCCGTGCCTTTACCTCGGCTACGAGAGATGATTCAGAGGTGTTGTGTACAACCACACCTCCATCTTTGGAGTCTAACAATTTGACTCGCATGTTGGCCAGCTGATGAAGTTCTTTGGTTAAACTTCGTTTACCTGCTTCAATGTGTGCTAAACTCCCCATGGACTTACGGCTGAGGGCGTCAGCCACAATATTGGCCTTGCCGGGATGATACAATATCTCGACGTCGTAGTCTTTCAGCAATTCAAGCCAACATCGTTGCCTCGAATTTAACTCCTTTTGACTGAATATGTATTGCAAGCTTTTATGGTCTGTGTAGATGTCGACATGGACACCATAGAGATAGTGCCGCCACGTCTTTAAGGCATATACCACAGCAGCCAATTCCAGATCATGGGTTGGGTAATTCTTTTCATGATTCTTCAACTGTCTCGAAGCATAAGCAATCACCTTCCCGTACTGCATCAGTACACATCCCAAACCTATACCGGAGGCATCACAATGCCACATAACCCTCAGCTCCGTCGGGAAGAGCAAGGACCGGAGCGGAGGTTAATCGATCTTTCAGTTCCTGAAAACTCCGCTCACAATTATCTGTCCACTGAAATTTGGCAGCTTTCTGGGTCAGCTTAGTTAACGGCGCGGATATAGAAGAGAATCCTTCTATAAACCGCCTATAATATCCTGCTAACCCCAAGAAGCTACGGACTTCTGACGGTGTAGTAGGCCTTGGCCAATTCTTGACCGCGTCGATCTTTTGAGTATCGACACTAATACCTTCATCAGATATTACATGGCCTAAGAATGCCACTGAGTTCAGCCAAAACTCACACTTGGCGAGTTTTGCATATAGCCTGTGGTCTCGAAGGGTCTGCAATACTATCCGCAAGTGACCCACATGCTCTGCCTCTGAGCGGGAGTACACCAAAATATCATCAATGAACACCACCACGAACACATCAAGATAAGGCCTGAATACAGTGTTCATGAGGTTCATAAAAGCAGCTGGGGCGTTGGTTAGCCCGAATGACATCACCAGAAATTCAAAATGCCCATATCTAGTCCGGAAGGCTGTTTTCGGAATGTCTTTCTCCTTGACCCTTAACTGAAAGTATCCCGAGCGCAGGTCAATCTTGGAGAAATATTTGGCTCCCTGGAGCTGGTCGAACATGTCATCGATTCTTGGGAGTGGGTACTTGTTCTTTATGGTGACCTTATTCAACTGACGATAATCGATACACATTCGTAACGATCCGTCTTTCTTTCGTACGAACAGGACTGGTGCACCCCAAGGTGAAGTGCTAGGCCTAATGAAGCCTTTATCCAGTAAGGCCTTCAATTGTACCTTCAACTCCCGCAATTCCGCTGGGGCCATCCTATACGGAGGAATAGAAATTGGATGAGTGTCAGGCAACACATCGATGCCAAACTCGATTTCCCTTTTAGGAGGAAGACCTGGGAGTTCATCTGGAAAGACATCCGGAAATTCATTGACTACCAGAATTGCCTGTAAGATAGGCGGCTCCGCCTTCGCGTCCATAACGCGAACAAGGTGGTAGATACAACCCTTAGAGATCATCTTGCTTGCCTTGAGGTAGGAAATAAACCTACCTTTCGGCGTAGCAACATTCCCTTTCCATTCAAGGACAGGTTCGTCAGGAAATTGGAATTTAACCACCTTTGTATGACAATCGACACTGGCATAACATGATGCCAACCAGTCCATCCTCATTATCACATCAAAATCGATCATTTCTAACTCAATTAAATCTGCCAAGGTTGGACGATTACAGATCGTCACAGTACAGCCCCTATATACCTTCCTGGCAAATACAGAATCTCCTATTGGAGTGGATACCACAAAGGGATTGCTTAAAAATTCGGGTGCAACATCGAATTTGTCAGCCACAAGGGGTGTAACATAAGATAACGTGGACCCGGGATCAATCAATGCATACACATCATGGAAAAGCACTGATAATATACTTGTGACAACATCCGGAGATGACTCAAGGTCCTGTCGGCCCACTAGAGCATATATTCGGTTTTGAACACCGCTTGGGCCCGGCATTGCACCACTGCCCCTGCCACGAACTGCTGGTTGTTGACAACCCCGTACTGGAGGTTGAATAGATGAGGAAGAACCAGCAGCAGATCCAGTTTGGTAAGCCATGCCACCATCCCTTCTGTGAGGACAGTCTCGCATCATGTGGCCGGGCTGTCCACAATAATAACATCCATCCGAACTCCAACGGCAGGGTCCAAAATGGGCCCTGCTGCACTGCTCACAATGGGGCATGGAGGATCTCATCTAACTATTAGCCCTGTGATACGGCGAGCTTGATGCCCGCGAGCTCTGGAACTGTCGAGGGGCACTAGACCCAGGTGGTGCTGAGCTCCTCGAAAACTGGGGCCTCACACTACTTCTAGAATCACCAGAATACCCCGAAATTCTTGTCCTCCTATGCTGGGTCCTCTCCTGCTCCCTATCCGCCCTTTGTTGGCGTTTACGGTCCTCTATAGTCAGGGCATAGGCCTACATACGCGCGATATCCATGCCTTCTATCAAGGAGGCCGTGGTGCATTCATTTATTAAATGCGGCCCCAACCCGTTCACGAACAAGTGAACCCTGTCGCTCATTTCTGCCACCATGTGGGGAGCATACCTTTCTAGAGAGTCAAACTGCATACTGTACTCTCGTACATTCATACTTCCCTGCTTGAGATTCAAGAACTTATCGGCCTTGGCTCGGCGTACCTCAACTGGCAAGTAGTGGCGTAGGAATGCCTCAGAGAATACCTCTCCCAATCATACCAGAACACTGCTAAGTTCCGTAGTCGGTAAGAAGCCAGTTCTACTGCCTCTGTGTCACTGACATGCATAACCCGCAGTGTCCGGTGTATTTGATCAATGAAATCCTGCGGGTCTTCCTTAGGATCAGACCCGGTAAACACTGGGGGATCCAGATTGATGAAGTCATGGACCCTCGTACTGACCGGTCTCTCAGTAGTACCGGCATTCTGCCTCCGAGCCTGAGAAGCTACCAGGCTAGTCAACAATTGCACTGCAGTCCTTAGGTCCTGGTTTGTAGCATTAGGAGAAGGGACTGGGGAGGCTGGGCGGCTTCTAATATCCTCTGGGGAGGAGGAGTAGATGAGGTCTGAGAAGGCGTCTCACTTTGGCCTTCCATCATGTGGGGCACCTGACTGGTCCCCTCTCCGGCATTCGTATCAAGCCGTCTACTATTGGTTTGCTTCCTAGCCGAAGGCATCGCTGTAGGAAACAAGGCAAGCATTAGAGATGAACACTTACAACTTAGCTCTATGCACGATCTAGATTCAAAAAGAAGGTAACATTCCTAGATGTCAGGTAGCCTCCTGATTATAAAATGTGGCGTGCAACACACTCATAATCAAGACCCTACTAGACACGGCTCATAGACAATTCCTAGGACACAACCTGGCTCTGATACCACTCTCTGTCACGCCCCACCCGGCGAGCCCGAGACACGGGCACCGGACCCTGCTTGCAGAGTGCCGGCGAACCCTTCGTTTCAACTATCTTATTATTTCAAACAAAAAGATCATTTAATTGGACCATTCATGGGAGACACACTCCGTGCACAAGCATACATACATATACATATATATGCGTGAAAACGTGTCACTGCGTTTTGGGCACAAGATTTACAAAACGTGGATATACCCTGACACCTCCTGTTTATACATACCCAACATTTGTCTATAAACTACTGACATTGTCTATTGAGCCTCTATCAAAACAGACATTAAACATCCTATGTCGGAACAGGGCCCCGACATGCCCAAAATGTCTATACAAAATGCATACCCAAATATAGCAAGTCCGAAAGATGAATCTTGCTCTGTACTGATAGCCTACTGCGGTGGGGGAGCTCCGTCTGTCAATCTATTAGGACCTGCAGCACGATATGCAGCGTCCACAAAACGAAGGACGTCAGTACGGAAAATGTACTAAGTATGTAAGATAGGAACACAATATAAGAGCAGTAATGTAAACATCAGGATAGAAACATGTAACTCGTAGCAACGGAATTACCTCTGAGGGCAGCTACCATGACACGTGGTAATATTTATGTCTAATTACATGCTTTCATTTCGTCGTTGTTATATTTCCTATTTCCATCATTACAGCATTATACTATTACCTTTGCGAGTTTGCCATTTTCAAATACATTCACATTACCGGGTGCATTACGTAATCGTTACCTTAACCCACTATCTGCGCCACTGTGGGCTTGTCATTTTCATATACATTTAATGTTACCGAAAACGTTTACATAACCGTTACCTCATACAATCACACACATGCCTCCATGAGCTCATAACCATACCCGGCCATTTCTAGGCTCGGTCACAACTACCCAGCCATTACTAGGCTCGGTCATAACTACCCGGCCATTACTAGGCTCGGTCATAACTACCCGCCAATTATTAGGCTCGGTCATAACCCAACTGATCAGTGGTTGTACAATAGGTGCCGTACCCAGCCGACTATAGCGCGGCTCGGTAGAGTAAAATAAACACACACACACACACACACACACACACATATATATATATATATATATGATGCACGTCATGCATTGCGAATTTATTTATGGCTTGTGTTCTTGACTTGTTACATTTATTACCCCTTCTTTCTCATGAAATTTAGAATACCTTTTTAACATAATAGTTATGGGACTCAAGGGTTTCCGTCAACATTGTTACCACAAAGCAAGAATAATCATTTCATAGAGGGAAGAACAACATAAGCAACACTAGCTCCTAAGAATAGAGTGTTCTTTTGGGGCTCATTCGTGGCATTGTATTCAATAGGAATCGTGCAAAAGAAAGAACGGTATAGTCTTACATACCTGGTACTTATTGCGTCGGTTCTCAAGCTACGCAATTTGCCACAATTCTTTAATCTACAATTAAAGAATAGCTCAATGATTACTCACTACGCGTGATAGCTATCATTAACCAAAATCTCCTAAATTCACATGGTGCTTCTCTACACCCTTCATCCCCTAAACCTCATCAAACGTATTTACAGCACGTGCAACCCAATTACAACCCCTAATAGTCACGACCCATTTCCGTTTAACCCCACTTATTTCGATCTCATGGCTCCTAGTCATATTCCCATAAGTTCTCACAGACATGCAACCGTCTATCATGAATGTTTAAGGGAAAACCACATGAAAGGCAGTAGTAACTTACCTTGCATGCGAATTATTTGACCCTCTTCTCTGATTTCCTCAATTTCTAGGTCTTTGCTTCCAATGGGATTCGTAGGAGGGGGAAACTCAGCTAGGGTTTCCTTTAATTCTTCAATTTCTTGCTTCCCTTCTTCAATTTAGAGTTTGGAAGAGAGGGATTTGGTTGTTCAGATGTGAGAGCTTTGAGAGGGGTCGTTTGGAGGCTTTCTACTATGCTTAGACTTAGAAAAAATAAAGAAGGGACGGGTTTGGGTCCCTTTTATAGGCCTAGGAGTAAGTGGCACACATACCTGAAAACTTCAGGTTTGCGATCGCATACCCACCGCAAACGGGGTATGCGGTTCGCATTTTGGTCGCAGATCTTACCTCAAAAATCTATCGCATTATGCGACGCAGGAGGGCCAGAATGCGGTTCGCATTTTCAACAATGCGATCGCATTATGGTCGAATTTTGGACATTCCTTCTCACCTAGGTTGCTGTCTCACTATGCGATGGAGGGTGTCATTTATGCAGTCCGCATTTCAGTTATGCGGCCCGCATTCTGGACGCATTTTTGACACAACTTCAACCCAGAACTCTGTTCCATTCTGCGACGGAACATGTCGCATTTGCGGTCCGCATTTTGATTATGCGGTCCGCATACTGACCGCATTTTCGACACATTTTCAGCTTGGAATTCTGTCTCAATTTGCGACCCCTATGTCAGATATGCGGTCCGCATTTGTGCTTTGCGGTCCGCATACCTGGCTATGCGACACCTTTGTCCTTTTTCTTAACTTTAAACTATTTTCGGGTTCTTGGGTCCTCATATGTGAGCTATTCCACTGCGTATTTTAATGTACGAGTTTTACGGGTTGTAACAATTATGTAGATAATCATCCCCCAAATAAAAGTGTTTTCATAACTCAATCTCTTTCGTAAGCTTATAAAATCTAGACCACTTATTTAGCAATTTCAAAACTATTTTAACATCTCTTATGAACCCTTTTCATAAAATTATATCCCTTTAAGACTCCGCATTCTTTATCATCCCTAGGCGTACAGTAAGCAGCCTTCTTTATTATTAATCAAAGCTTTCAAATAATTGATCCCAAACTTAGTCTAAATCCTGTGGAGCTACCTCTGGTATATTTTAAGGGGTGCCTAACACCTTCCTCTTACAAGAACAAAAACCTTACCTATAATTTCGACGGTTAGAAGATCAATAAAGAACATGTCTTAGTAATAAAATAGGTACCCTAGTATACCTTTAAATATAAGGTGGTGACTCTCTTTCATCAACAACAGAGAAACCACAAGTTGAATCCTGTCTTGACTAATGCAAAATAGGGTGCAACACCACCCGGTAGCATTTAATGGAGAATATTCTATAGCATTAAGTACGTAGTCCATTACAGAGAATATAGCATTCATGGCCTACCGTTACACATTTTCCAATGGCCCCCATAATTTTCATTTAAGAGGAGCTTGGTCCTAGGACCTTAGGGAACAATTATAAATAGTGAGCTCAACAGCCATTGTAGGGGGAAATTTTCGGAGAAGCTTATGTTGTATACTGTTCAAAGCTCAATGATATTTTATCTTCTTGCTTATTAATATCGTTGCTACTGCCACCGGAAGCTCTGCTCCCGGGACCAAGATTTCTACTGTCTTATCTCGATTTCATAGCTATGTCACGACCCAAATCTCACATGTTGTGATGGCGCCTATCACAATACTAGGCAAGCCGACAATCACCAACAACCATGCATTTTGAATTAAAAACATAATGAAACAAGTTTAATAGTGAAAAATCTCAAAAATGACCGATAAGAAAATACCGCGACTCAATACAAAATCCCCAAAATTCGGGTGTCACTGAATACATGAGCTACTAAATATCAACATAGTCAAAACTTCTAATACAACTATCTGGAAAGGTAGAACAATGCTAAATAGACTAGGAAAAAAAAGGAGAGCTGAGGTCTGCTGATGCCAAAGCAGCTACCTCAAAAATCTCCAAGCAGATGAAGCTCCAAATACAGTAACCGCCGTGTCCAGATACACCTGGATCTGCAGACGACGTGCAGAGTATAGTATGAATATAACCGACCCAATACTCAATAAGTACCAGAACTAACCTTGGGCGAAAAGTCGTGACGAGCTCAGAGAGGTACAGTTAAAATCTAGATAATAACAACGCAGATATGACAAGTAAATGACAATAATAACTCACAACAAATCTCATATTCAGTTTGTAGACAGTACAGAAATATAAACATGCTTTCAAGTTTTTAACAGTTTGAGCTCAACACAGATAAAATATACCTAGTATGGCTAATATGAGGTGTGTTACATCTTGATATCTACATGTCAAATATGCATGTCAACTGTAATGCAATACAGAGATAAAGTCATATACTCATACTCTCGTAGTATTCAACATCACTCAGCACGCTCAATCACTTAGTACTCTCAATCACTCAGCACTCACACTCAGCACTCGTCGGTACCTACACTCACTGGGTATGTCAGACTCCAGAGGGGTGGATACTGCCCAAGCGCTAATATAAGCCAATCGTGTCATGCTGCGGCATGCAACCCGATCCCATCATGAATCAATAAAGCATGTTGTGGCGTGCAGCCCAATCCCATAAATATCACTTACAATCAGGCTCTGAGCTTCACCAGTCAATCTCTCCAGTCTCTAGGCTCACAAAACTCGTGCCAATCAGCCCAAAACAATGATACATGATGTAACAATAAATGAGAACAGAGACTGAGATATGATGTGCAAATGATGAATGTGACTGAGTACATAACTGCAATTTAAGCAATTAACTCAACAATAAAAACGACATTTGTGGGTCCTAATAGTACCAGCATATAGCCTAAACATGATTTCAAACATGAATCATAGCTCAATTTCTCTAACACATGGAGAATACATGAATAATAACAAGATTAGATAACTACATTGTTCCAGGGAACCAACCGAGTCACAATTACAACGGTGCATGCCCACAAGCCCGTCACCTAGCATGTGCGTCACCTAAAAATCAACCACATAACACATAATTCGGGGATTTATACCCTCAATGTCAAGTTTAGAAGTGTTACTTACCTCAAACCACGCAAATCCCTACTTCAACAATCCCTTGCCTTAGTAATCGGCCTCCGACCGATTCGAATTTAGCCACAAACAACTTAATACAATCAATACAAGCTATAGGAATTGATTCCATACAATAAAGCTAAGTTCTTTAACTAAAGTAAAAAAGTCAACCCCGAGCCCACGTCTCAAAGTCCGAAAAAATTTACAAAATCCGAACACACATTCAACAACAAGTCCAACCATACCAAAATTACTCAATTCCGATCTCAAGTCGACCTTCAAATCCTCAAATTATATAGTCTACGAAGTTTCACAAATTTTCCCCAATTTTTCCAACCCAAAACACTTAAATGGTAAAACAACGATAGATTCATGTATAACAACCAAATCCGAGTTAGAATCACTTACCCCAATTAACTCCTTGAAAATCCCTTCAAGAATCACCCAAATCCGAGGTCTCTAGATCAAATATGAGAAATGGGTTCAAACCCTCCATTTTGATATATAACACTGCTGCCCAGTGATTCCTCTTCATGATCGCGGAAAGACCCTCGTGATTGCGAAGAACAAAAGAATGCTGCCCTTATAGATGACTTTTGCGAACGCAGAAATCCAGCCGCAAACGCGAAGCACAGGAACTCGAAGTTATGCGATCGGGGACCTCCTCATGTGATCGTGAAGAGCAAATGTGTGCCTTTGCCCCAGACTCACTTCCTTATACGCGAACGAGGTCACATCCACGCATTCGCGATGCACAAGCACCTCAAACTACGTGATCGCATTCCTCACTTAGCGAGCGCGAAGAGTAAAATCCCAGCAATCCTCAAGAACCCTCACGATTGCGATGAAGGAAACCAGAACATAGAAATCAGCAGTCCCATTTCAAGAACAATTGGTCCAAACTCAATTCGAAACACACCCGGGGGGCCCCCGGACCCCGTCCGAACATACCAACAAGTCCTAAAACATGATACGAACTCACTCAAAGCCTAAATCACATCAAACAACAATAAAACCACGAATCGCACATCGATTCAAGCCTAATGAACTTATGAACTTCTAACTTCTAAACTAATGTCGAAACACACCAAACCAACTCCGATTGAGCTCAAATTTTGCACGCAAGTCATAAATGATACAATGAACCTATTCTACCTTTCGGAACCAAAATTCAAGCCCAGTAACAACAAAGTCAACTCTCGATCAAACTTCTCAACTCTCCAAACTCTAACTTTTTCAACTTTCGCCAATTCAAGTCAAAGTCATCTACGGACCTCCAAATCAATATCCAGACACACTCCTAAGTCCAAAATCACTATATGGAGCTATCAAAACCATCAAAACTCCATTCGGGAGTCATTTACACATAAGTCAACATCCGGTCAACTCTTCCAGCTTAGGCTTCCAACCTCGGGACTCAGTGTCCCAATTCATTTTAAAACATCCCCGGAACCAAACCAACCACTCCGATAAGTTACATAATAACAAACGAACATAGAATAAAAAATAATGGGGGAACGAGGCTACAGTATTCAAAATGACCGTCCGAGTTGTTACATGCTAAGTCTTACATTTTTGTTTAAATTAATTTATCATTTTGGGAACAAATCAATTAACTTGTCTATAAATTACGTATAAATTCAAATGTACCGTCTTACGGGTAAACAGTTTGGCGCCGGGCTTAGACAGTTGTGTAATTGAGTTGATCCTTGCATCTATTACTAACACGTTTGATTCTTTCTTCATAGAAAAAATCATAGAAAATGGCAGATAACAATGTCAACATCGCACACAACGTTGAGGCCCAAGGAAATTAGCCTCAGCACGAAGATTCGATCAGTGATACCCGTAACGAGGGGATGAGGCCACGCCGATTCATGGAAGGCAATATCCACGACATGTTCGAGAGGCAACTCCTGATGAAGCGGAAGACAAGCACGTCGCTGAAATAGTAAGGATCTGGAGGGAGCAACAAAAGGCCATTATAGGCGACCTCTCACGACAGGATCAAGTCATAATGGAGTTGAGACATACATTGTTAGGTGCTTCCAACAACACGAATGGACGAGGTCCAGTTCCACTCGGTGTCCCCACAAACCAAACAACGTAGAGGGTCGATAACAACAATCCGAGGGCAAAGCCGGCTTCGACAAGGCCGGGGAGAACGGTAGCGGATCCAGTAATAACAATGAGAATGACGCCTTAAAATCGAACTCATGCAGTTTATGAGGGAAATAAACGCCTGAATGGATCAAATTCCGGGTGCACCACCAGTTTTGAAAGGATCAGACTCAAAGAAATACACCAGTTGCCGTTCAAACCAAGCGCGGCACCAGAATTCATCCCGAAGCGGTTCAAGATGCCAGACGTGCCGAAGTATGATGGGACTTCGGATCCTCAAGAGCACATCACCACCTAAACAACGGCGGTGAAGGGAAATGATTTAGCTCCGCACGAGATTGAGTCAATCTTACTGAAGAAATTCAGGGAAACCCTCACGAAGGGGGCCGAATTGCTACTGGAGTTCGTGACCAGGTTCCAGAAAGAAAGAATACCTGGCCTACCATACCGGACGAATGGGCAACTGAAGCATTTACTAAAAGGCTGAGTCCGAGAAGTTCCAACGCTTCCCGGAAATTGAAAGAAAGCCTGCCTGCTCGAGTTCCAAGTAACAATGTGGGAGGATGTTCAAAACCGTTACGAGTTAAAGATAAGAATTGAGGATGATCAGCTCGGTTTTCCGGCATCAACCAAGGGTCGGGATCGGGAGAAGAATAACGAAAAGTCAAAGGATGATTTCAACACAGAATAAGGAAAAGTCAAAGGATGATTTCGACACAGATCGACGGTCTTCAAGAGGTCTGTTGTTTCCTTATGAAAGGGCCGAAGGACGCGGTAGAGGTTTCCGGTCGGCGGATAGATTCGCTACCGATAAGAGAGCTGATCGCGGTCGGAATAACAAATCATTACAGCACAAGGAGATATCAGGTTCTCGAGATTCCTCCTACCCCAAGCTTCCCGAATACAATTTCAATGTTAGTGTAGTGGAGCTGGTGTCTCCTATGAGGAACATTAAGGAAGCACACCCAATAAGAGGGATCCTAATTTGTGCTGCGAATACCATAGGACCAACGGTCACCGGACTAGGCAATGCCGGCATTTGCGCGAGAAGGTGGCGACATTGCTGAAAAATAGCCATCTCCAAAAATTCTTAAGCGACCGGGCCAAAAATAGTTACAGCCGCAATCGTGCTAACATGGAACCTTCGAAAATAGGAGAAGATCCTCCTCATTTAACGATCAACATGATTTTCGGGGAGAACGAGATTAATGGTGTGACATTTTTTACGGCAAAAAAGATGAAGGAGTCAGTAAACCACAGTAACAGACTCCGAGAAGTCACTAAGGACGACATTACTTTCACAAAGGAAAATGCAGATGGACTACTGCTTCCGCACAACGATGCCTTGGTAATATCTCTTAATGTCTTAGATTTTAAAATTAAACGTGTTTTGGTGAACCCTGGAAGTTCAGCCAATATTATCCAATGGAGAGTGCTGGAGCAAGCCAAGCTGACCGGTAGTATCATTCCAGCCTCAAAACTCCTCGCCGAGTTCAATTTGGCAAGCGTGAAAACTCGAGGAGAGATCCTAATCCCAACGAATGCCGAGGGGGTAATGAAGATGACCCTTTTCAAAGTAGTAGACGGCGATATGGGCTACAATATTATCCTCGGAGGACCATGGTTGCACGAGATGAAAGTTGTGCCATCAACATATCATCAATTACTTAAATTCCCTACTCTCGAGAGAATTAAAAAAATAAAAGGAGACCAACAGGCGGCAAGGAAGATGAACGCAATCTCAGTTACCAATAGCAAAGGGAAGGAGCACATAGCATAGCAATTACAGAGACCGGTGCCTGCTCCTGAGTTGAGCAGAATCAACCAGGGAGAGGAGTCATCGGAATCCTATCAGATACCAAGATATTTCTAGGTACCAAGAGAAACGGACGCATCAAAGTCCACAGCGGAAGAACTTGAGCAAGTCGCATTGTTCAAAAAGTTCTTGGAAAGGAAGTTCCATTTAGGAACAGAACTAAACCCCGAGCTCAGGTCACGATTTATGAAATTTCTTAAATTTAACGGTGATTGTTTTGCGTGGTCGCATGCATATATGAAAGGTATCTTGCTAGAAGTAGCCATGCAAGAACTAAGCCTAGATCCTAACATCCCTCCCGTGAGGCAAAAAAAAGGTTTTATTGTTGAGGTTCGAAACATATTCATCATAGAAGAGGTAACTAGTTTGCTTGATATCGGTTCAATCCGAGAGGTAAAGTGTCCTGACTGGATAGCTAACGTAGTAGTAGTTCCAAAGAAGAATAATAAGTTTTGCATGTGCGTAGACTATAAGGATCTAAATAAGGTGTGCCCCAAAGACTCGTTCCCATTGCTAAACATTGATCAATTGATCGATGCGACAGCCGGGCACGAGTTAATGAGTTTCCTTGATGCTTACTCCAGGTACAACCAATTCAAAATGAACCCGGAGGATCAGGAAAAAACTTCGTTCATAATGAACTTCGGCACATATTGTTATAATGTGATGCCTTTCGGGCTGAAGAATGCAGGAGCCACTTATCAATGGCTCGTAAACAAATTTGAGAAACAAATAGGGAAAACCATGGAAGTTTATATAGATTATATGCTGGTTAAGTCTTTGAACGCAAGCGATCATCTTAAACACCTGCAAGAAACATTTGACATACTAAGGAAGCACAATATGAAGCTTAACCCCGAGAAGTGTGCATTCAGACTCAGCTCCGATAAGTTCTTGGGATTCCTGGTGTCGCAAACGGAGATCGAAGTCAACCCCGATAAAATTAAAGCCATTGAAGGCATCCCTAACTAGCCATCAAGCGTGAAAGAGGTTCAAAAGTTGACAGGAAGACTGGCCTCTTTAAGCAGATTCATTTCACGATTTCGGCAAAATGCCATCACTTCTTTCACTCCTCAAAAAGAAGAACAACTTCGAATGGACTCTGAAATTCCAGCAGGCTTTGAAGGATTTGAAAAGGAATTTATCGAGCCCTCTATTACTATCAAATCAGAGGAAGGCGAATAGTTGCTGATTTACTTAGCGGTCTCGAAGGTAGCGGTAAGTGCCATTTTAGTCCGTGAGGACGAAGGTATGCAATCTCCTATCTATTATGTTAGTAAAATTTTAACGGGAACAGAAACTTGCTACCCAAATCTCAAAAAATTGGCCTTAGCTCTAGTAGTCGCCGCTCAAAGCTTAGGCCTTATTTCCAATGTCATCCGATAGCCATGGTAACGACCTTTCCCCTATGGAATACCCTTCATAAACCTAAACTTTCAGGCTAGCTGGCCAAACGGGCAGTCGAAATGAGTTTTTTTAATATAGAATATAAACCTAGGACTGCGATTAAGTCACAAGTTCTGGCGGACTTTGTGGCCGATTTCAGTTCGGGACTATTACCTTTGGCTACCAAAGAAGCAGTGATGGTGTCAGAATCGACATCAGGAGTTTGGACCTTGTTTATGGCCGGAGCTTCCAATGTGAAAGGGTCCAGGCTCGGCATGATGATAATCACACCTTTGGAAGAAACCCTGAGGCAGGCCATAAAAACTGTTCCTCTGACTAACAGTGAAGCAGAGTATGAATCTTTGATTGCACGACTCGAGCTGGCCGGGGGACTGGACTCCGAGGTCATAGAAATCAAATGTAATTCCCAATTTTTGGTAAATCAGGTCTACGGGATCTTCGAAGCCAAAGAGGAACGCATGCAACAATATGTAGTGAAAGTCCAGGCTCTGCTCGCATGGTTCAGGGAATGGTCAATTACCTATATCCCAAGAGAAGAAAACGTAGAGGCAGACGCACTAGCCAATCTGGGATTGTCCACGAAAATGAAGGGATCGGACTCCAGTACAGTCGTGCAGCTTATGTATTCGGTATTGGACGCAGATGGCTATTATGAAGTAAACGTGACCAATTTGGTCTGATACTGGAGAAATGAGATCATTGACTATCTCGAGCATGAAAATTGCTTGAAGATCCCAAGGAATCTCGGGCGCTGCGCACTAAAGCAGCTCGATACAGCTTCAAGGGAGGTCAATTGTAGAGAAGATCTTTCCAAGGCCCATTGGCCAGGTGTTTGGGAGCTTCTGAAGCTAACTATGTCATGAGAGAAGTCCACGAAGGGATCTGCGGAAATCACTCAGGCGCGGATTCCTTAGTATTAAAGTTAATTAGGGCAGGATTCTATTGGCCCCGGATGGAATAAGACGTCGAGGCTTATGTTCGGAAATGTGATAAATGTCAATGCCACGCACCACTGGTACATCAACTGGCTAAGCTACTATACTCAGTTTTGTCACTCTGGCCACTCATGAAGTGGGGAATGGATATAGTCGGTCCGCCATCACCGGCCCCCGGTAAGGTAAGATTTCTTTTGATTTTAACTGACTATTTTTCTAAGTTGGTTGAAGCAGGTCCTTAACAAAAAATTGGCGAGCGCGAAGTGGTAGTTTTCTTGTGGGAGAATATAATTTGAAGAATCAGGATATCAAAAGAGATAGCTTGTGACAACTGGCCGCAATTTGTAGGAGCAAAGGTCACAAAATTCCTTAAAGACCTAAAAATCAAAAGAATGACATCGTCACCTTATCACCCTAGCGCAAACAGTCAAGCAGAATCAACAAACAAGGTGATTATCCAAAGCCTCAAAAAGATGTTGAAAGCAGCCAAAGGCAAATGGCCCGAGGAGCTACCGGGAGTACTATGGGAATATCTAACAATGGTCAAATCAAGCATGGGGGAAACTCCTTTTTCTCTCATGTACAGAGCAGAAGCCTTGATCCCAGTAAAAGTAGGAGAACTTACCCTGAGATACTCTCGGGCTGCTGAAGAAACAAACGAAGCATTATTGGTCAAATTAGAGCTGCTTGACGAACGCATGGATTGGCGCATATAAGGATGGCAGCCCAAAAATAGAGAATGGAGAGATACTACAATCAAAGAGCCAACCTCCGTTATTTCAAAGCAGAAGATTAGGTTTTAAGGAAAATAACCAAAACACCTAAGAGCTCAACATAGGAAAGCTAGGTCCAACATGGGAAGGCCCCTACCGGGTTTAAGCTATCACCGAGAAAGGGTCATACGAATTGGAAAATTAAAATGGAGTAAAGTTGCCGAGAAACTGGAATGTGGCACATCTTAAAAGATATTATTGCTGATGAGCACCGCCTACACTGAAAGTATGTGTTGCACTCTTATTCCCTTCGCCCAGTTTGTCCCAATTGGGTTTTTCTGGCAAGATTTTTAACAACGCAGCAACGGAAATCGTACTATGAAGGAAGCTTCATCAGCATAAATAAGACCTTTAAATGACAAGGCATGCAAGCAATGAGCCACTACGGAGCGGTTAGATAGTCTTTCGCTCGATAGCAAAGTTCTTACCGGGAAGTAAAGCTTGCTATCGGGTCAAAGGTTACATGACCGTTCACAAGTGCAAGCCACTGCGGAATTGTTAGATAATCTTTGGCTTAATAAAAAATTTCCTAAGGGGAAGTGAAGCTTGCTATCGAACTAAAGATTATCCAAGCATTCACTAGTGGAATTTTCAAATGAGTAAAACTTCTAGTGTTCAAATTTGCATTCTTCTCGAACACTGGGGGGAATAATATGAGAATACGGCAACAATAACTGCCACATCGACCGGGACTACAAAATTCGGAAACAAAGTTGTATCATCGAGACCGGGGACTGCGCGGCCAACCCCGTAAAAACAAGTTGTACAAGTTAGCCACAAGTAATGGCAATTCCTTTTTAGCACAACGAATATATATGTACTTTTAAAAATGGAAGGAATAAAGTAAAGTCCTTTTATTTTTATCTTGTTTCTTGTTCGAACGATGAATTATTTTATCATTTGAAAGTTAAACAACTTATTCAAATGCTAGTGCTTTAATGAACAGGAGACGTCCTCTTCAAGAGCACCGTAAACATAAGAAGGGCCTCTCTTATGAAACCCTCACGGTAATGGGTTGATTCCGAAAGAACTTATGCTCGGAATCCAAAAGCTATCGGGGAAAAATGCATCCAAAGCCTTGCATAATTCGATGCAAAGAGAAAAATTTACGCAATAATAAACGGAAAAATATTTCTATATACAATGAACGTGCCAAGCAGCACAAGTACAAAAATATGGAAAAGAAAAGCAAAGTAAAAAGAAAGCAAAAGCTAAACTACTGCATCCCCAGAATTTGGAGGAAGAGAAGCATCTGCACCCCTAGGAGAAGTAGGCGGATCCGCTGCCGGCTCAAGATCTTGGCCTTCACCATCATCCCTTTCCGGTTCTCCTTCAGTTCCCAAGAACTCGGAACCGGAACTAGAAGAGTCGGTAACATAAGGTTGAAACGGGAGACCCCTTCGGACAGTTGACTCCAGTTCACGGGCCGTGGCGATCTCGGCATCAAAATCAATGACACCTGCTTTGGCCTCTTCCAAGGTTTTTCTCCTCCTGCTATACATAATGTAAATTTTTTCAATAATGAGGGAAGCCACTCGGCACTAAAGCTCTTCCTTAAGCTGGTCAACCTCTTTAATTATCCTCTCTGACCTAATGGCTTAAAGGCTAACATCGAGGTCACCGATAATGGAGTGAAAAACTCTATTATGCTCTACAACCCTCTTATTCCTCTCCTCCATCTGGGCATACTTCTCCTCAGCAGCAGCAACTTCTTCAGTTTTGGAGTTCAAGGCTGCCTCCAAATTACTCGGTCTTTCAGCAGAGGTAGCCTCGCGATCGGCAACAGCAAGAACGACATTTTGGACCTCGACCCACTTTTCCTTAGCTTCTTCAAATTGTACCCTTAACAGGGCAGCCTCTTGGCCAAGGGTCACTACCTCTTGCTCACTTTGCTGCAGTCGAACCTCCAACTCAACGACCTCAGCGGCTCGTGCTTCCAGTTCCAGAAGGCGAGCAGCAATTTGATCCCGTTCGGCCAACAATTGATCCCGCTTGGAGATGAATTTCTCCTTCTCGAGGATAAACCTCTGAAGGCCTTCAAAATCAAGGAAGTTAGCCTGCAAAACAAAAGTAAAAATTAAAAATCCTGCCATAACAAAGATAGAAATAAAAACAGAGGGAACAAGGATCGTACTGCCGCCGCGTTATGCATAGAATTGTTCGCCATACATTCTCCCGAGAGAGACTATATTTTATTCCTATCCTTTTCTGAAGCCAGAGGCTTCAGATAATTAGCAAGTTCTACCGGTCGGGACAGCATATGGCACCCGGTAGAAACCAAGAGGGAAACACTCCTCCTCCTCTAAGGATCTTCAGAGGGGGCCGAATAGTTATGTCCCAAATTCCCATGAACTGGGGACTGGGGAAGAGGGACATTCTCCTCTTGGACGATTGCGGCGGGTGGAGATGATGTAGCAGTTGCTGGTGGCAAAGGCAAAGTTGGCAAAGCAGCTGTTGTTGGGAAGCGGTTGGGGCAAAAGAAGTGCTAGTAGTTGGTTTCTCATCAACCGAAGACTGAAGAGACCCAGTACCCAGCCTCACGGTACCGGGAACAGCGACTGGGACTCGGAAGCGAGAGTTAGCATCTTCCACTACATCATATTCCCCCCGAGAAGGTCATCATCTTCTATATAGAGAAGCCCCCTTATCACTGACTCTCCCATCATCATCGACCACCATACTTTCTACGGCTAGCTCGAGCGCGGAGCTCATCACTACAGTGCCCACGACTTGCTCGGGCGCAACACTCTTCTCCTTTTTATTTTTGCCCTCGGCAGTGGAGGAACGTCACCTTTTTTTGTTGCTTGCTCTCCGGCCGGGGACTTCGAGAAGAAGCACTTGCACTGAAAGCAGGCCTTATGACGCCCGTTCGGGCGAAAGCCTCATTGATAAATATCCTGCACCAACCTCGCCGTATCAGCAGGATCAGCCAAAATATCCTCCTAGGGGACGGTAACAGAGCCATGTGGAAGACCTGAATTCAACAGGAAAGAAAATTAAACCAATTGTCCTATACGAAAAGTAAAAACAAGATAAGTTCAACCTACCATGATTTTTGGCCTTCCACCAGTATTTAAGGTCCAGTTCTTTCCACTTGCGGGTCTCGGGCATAGTGACATCCAAAATCTTCTGGACCCATTGGTTGAGGCCTTCAACCTTTGATGGTATCCACTGAGTTGCTGAAATAGTGAAAGAAGAAGGATTAGTTATAGCATGGGACAATCTTTAACTAGAATAAAAGACAGACGATAAACTTACGAGTATGGTTCCATGATTCAGGGAAGGATGGAGTCGAGTCCGGGATGATATCCCCGGAGGCGACTGCAACGAACCGCTCCATCCATCCATGGTCGTTGTCATCGTCTATGTTGGTTAAGCATGGTGACCACATTTGCTGAAGTTTATCATCCCCCCCCCCCCCAAAA
>MCJB01010222.1:49595-105727 GCA_002018475.1 Nicotiana obtusifolia | reverse complement strand
GAATGAATTATGTTTTAAATCTCTGAAATGATGGAAATAAGTTCCATGATGAATATGTAAGGTATGCTGCCCTCAGAGGTAAATTTCCATTGTTATGAGCTGTATGCTTCTATTATGTTGCTTATGTTACTGTTTTCAGTTGTATTCCTGTCTTACATACTCAGTACATTTTCCGTACTGACGTCCTTTGTTTGTGGACGCTGCATATCGTGCTGCAGGTCCAAATAGATTGACAGACGGAGTTCCTCCACCACAGTAGGCTACCAGTTCAGCAGACATAGCAAGGTTCATCTTCCGGACCTGCTATACTTGGGTATGTTTTGATGTATAGATGTTTTTTTTGGGCATGTCGGGGTCCTGTTCCGACTAAGTATTTTTGTATACATTCCATAGAGGCTCATTAGACAAGTTGTCAGTATGTATAAACAGGAGTTGGGCTATGTGTAATTATGTCGCCTAGTTGGCATCATATGTATCGTGTGTATGGTTTTGAATATAGCCCAGTGGGTTATGTTGTGGTGAATGTATGTCTATATTATGGTATATTTCTGCGACAGGTAATGTCATTATAGTCGACAGGTATAATGTCGTTATTGCCGTGTTGGCAAGTATGTGCACCTTACAAATAATAAGGGTAGTCATGTACAGGGTTCGCCGGTACTCTGCAAGCAGGGTTCGGTGCCCGGTCGCGGGCCCCCGAGGTTGGGTCGCGACATCTGCGATCTTGATGTGAAGTATGCAGCTAGCATGTGGTATTTGCGATAGCATATTTATCTCAGCGATGCTTTTCTGCTCTTTTCTTGTCTTTTTGTGGCTTTTTGAACTCTTTTCCATGCCCTTAGGTCCTTTCACCTCATACACTGCAAAAACACTAAAATTACATAAGTACCTAGGGAACTTGCATGTAAAACAAGTTAAAATCTAAGCAATTAGTATCAAAATGTGCCAAAATTCTCCGGCACATCAACACCCCCAACTTAAACTCTTGCTTGTCCTCAAGCAACTAAGACGACACTATCCTATTCTAGACTCCATTTACAAGACATGAAACAATAATGACCATGGATAGTGTTTGTTGTTAGTGTTTCAAGCATGCCTTTTCGAATGCTTTACCCTTCCTGAATCATCAATATATTCAAGGAAAACTAATCAACTTGTGAACTTTGAGCCTCAGACAAAGTGACTAAATGCTACCCTCAGCTGAGTGCACTTATGTTTTACTCAAAAACTCAATTTCTGTTCAACCTCGCAGTTCATGTGCCCTCACTAGAAAGAAAGTCCCAAAATCACAATATTTATAATGACAACACAAAGGGACTAATTCACAAATACACTCACTCTCAGAAAAGAATTTCAAGTGTTACCACATGTCATACCATAGGCTTGCCCTTATTTTAATTCGTCGCTTACTTCTAAGAATGCTCGGTTGGAGATCCCATAAGGACTTTTTAAGCTTGTAATGTAGGTTTAGGGAAGGGTCGGATAAGTATTTAGATATAAGTGACTACATCCTCCTTGAACACTAATCACATTTTGTTTTCATTTTACACTTTGTTTCTTTTCAAACCCCATAGCCGCATTGGCATCAAGTTCCCAATATGGAACCACCTTAAATACCTCTCTAATTCTCTTCACAGCTCCATAATTATATAAATATACGCATATATTTATTTTTCTTTTCTTTTCTTTTTTTTTTTTTTTCTTGGAGCGTGCATAATTTCATATGAGCACTTTGAGGTATATGCTCCTACACTCAATTCATAACCTTACCCATTTCCATTTTGACACCACACCCCCAACTTAGGCTTTTAGCCTAATTCTCAATGTTCAAGGAGGAACGGGCTCAAAAGAGGTAATTATTTTACAAAAGGGAAAGGTTTGTAATGAGGTGGCCAAAGAAAAGGTTAAAGGCTCGAATAGGGCACTAGTGATATTATTTATGCAATGGTAGGCTTGAAAGGCTAAAGAGGTTTCACAAATAAAATAAAGAATGCCTAAGATCATCTCTCAAACTAAGTATAATTATTATAAGCGTCGAAAAACCAACCGGGCAAGTTCTAGAAGGCAGAAGCAAACACAAGAATTATCTACACAAAGAGCTTACACGCATGGCACACAAACTGTTTGGTTCACATAGTTTAAAGCCCTGGAGTTAACATTTGGCAACTCAAGGCTTTCATCATATGTAAATACATAACTCTAGGTAGATATAGTCACAGAGCGAGCCTCAAGTTCACACAGTTGATCTTTTGAAAGGGTATGATCTATGTACAGACACACATGCTTGAGACTAGACAATTACACCATCCCGGTCAACATGTTTCATTCTACTGTCCTGGTTCTACTATTACACCCTTGAAAAAGAACTCGGCAAAGAAAAAATGAGGGGAATTTTATTTCTAATCACTAAAGATGGAAAACTATCTACTAATTAAAGACAACTTGTGTACGAAAATCATAAAGCACTAATATATACTATAGTTGCTTATGTCGCAAAGAAAAAATACAACAATACAGATAAGGCTACCACCCCCAACCAAAAGCATGCATTGTCCCCAATGCATATAAACATAAAGTAGAGTGGAAGGGGCTCCCTGGGGCGCACTAAGCACTTTGGGAGTCGGTAGCCGATTGACCCTCTGCTGCTGAAGGAGGGATGTTGGACTGGTCGGGAACTATAGTTGGAGCCTGTGAGCTGCTAGCCTCGCCCGCTTACGGCTGAGTGGCTGATGGGTCTGCAGGGGTGGCAAAATCTGCTAGCGAATGTTGTATGGCCCTCTGAATGTTTGCTTGCTCCTCATCCTCCACTGTAGGAGCAGCAATCTGCTTGCCCTTCTCTTGAGGGCCTTCATCCTCCTCGGACCATGAATCCTCCTCCTCTTCCTCATCACCCTCTGACTCTGAAGAATGTGTGGATGTCTCCTCATCATGAATATCAACACGTACAGGAGGATCTGGAGGTTGGGACATTCTGGCAGTTTGAGGTGCAATGTCTGCCATCAGAGTTGTGAAATCTAAGCCCAGATCTGGTGCAGCTGTGTCTGCTCCTTGCTCACCCTCTTTGGGCAGGAGGGACGATAGGTCGAACTCCAAATTTTGCATTTTGTGGAGTTCGGTCTTCATAGAAGCAACCTCCTCCCTTAGCTAAGGTAAGCCCCTAACCTCACCTCGCTCGATCTTTTCAACCCTTAACTCGAGCTGGTGCAAGTGATCTCCAAACAATGTTTGTTGTTCTTGGAGAGCTGTCACTGAAGTTTGTATCAGAGTTAGGGCTTGTTTGATAAGGTTGGGCAAGGTCTTCAAGAGTTGGTCTACCTTGGCATTGGCATGCTGGGCAATGAGACCAAGCCTTGAGAGGGCTGGCAGTGAAGACGAAGGCTGAGCAGTGTTGGACTGAGAGGCAGGATCTGAAGTAGAAGTAGAGGCCTCTGGAACTTGAGGAGGCACAGTCTGGGAGTCAGGGTCCTGGATTGGAGTCTCTGGTGGGGAAGCAGCATCACTGATGCGTGTGATGTCTATGTCCCTCGTTTCCTTTCCGGTTTATCAGATTGTTGCATGAGAGGCACGTTCACAGCTTTACAGAGTGCTGTGATCAAGCACGGAAATGGAAGCGAGGTGGCACGCTGCGTTGCCCGGATACCGATCTTCGGGAAGATCAGAGTCCCCACATCAATCTTGATAACATCCATGATACATGCAATGAGTAGAGCTTTCTCAATGCTTATATCAGTTTTGTTTCGGGACGGTATCAAATGGGAGGTGACGAAGCTGAGCCAGAATCGACCCTCCCTTGTGAGGTCCTCCTTATATATCTTCTTTCCAGGATTGATCCAAGCAGGGGTCCCCTTTGCAATTACCGACGCAATCCACCCACGCTCATTTTCTCTATTTGCGTACTTGGCATAGTACTCGGCTGTTCCTGTTTGCCATTCGGGGAAATATACTTCATTAATCTCCTCACTGTTGCAAAATACATTATTTCCCCGAACAAGTACGATGCCAGTAAATACTCGATTGCGTTTGTGGTGCGCCGTCCTGGAGGCTCCATAAGAAGCATAGAATTCCCGGACTAGTTACTCATTGTATTCCTTAGGGGCCTCAGTAAAGCACTCCCATTTTCTCGCTTTTATATTGTCGAGGATGTGGGGGTAATGTTCTTGGAGCCCATTAAAGCTCAACTGCTTCTCACCCAATATTTTTCTTTTGGTGAGTCCTTCTCTATATAGTTCCCTTGAGCCTTCAACCCCATATCGGAAATGGAAGTCATCTCCATGTTTCCTCCTAGCCTCAGCCTGTAGATTGACTGAGGGCAAGAGTTCCTCCTCATCAGACTGGGAGGTGTTTGGCATATTGGGTTCCGTTCGTACACGTTTTGGCTGTGATGTGTGACGACCAGAAGGTTCCCTTTTCTTTGTTGCATGCTTTTGAGGAGCCATATCTGTATAAGTGTAAAATGTGAGCGACATTGTAAGCAATAGGGACAGAAAACAGAAGAAATCAACAAAAAAAAAATTACACATGAATGCGACATGGTTTGCGGTCGAATAACCACTATGCGAACCGCAAACTAGTCGCAATCTTGACTGTGCAGTACTGGACCTCAGTCTGCGATGGATTATGCGATCGCATAACCATCGCAGAATTTACTTGCACACACATAAAATAAAACAACAAAATGCGATCGCAAAATCCACCGCAAAGTGGGAAATGCGATCGCAAAGCCACCGCAGATAGCAAGGTTTTAACTGGGTGTTCTGTTTCATTTTGCGGTGCCTTTGCGGTTCGCATATTACTTATGCGATCGCAAATGGCACAGCATTTTGTCATTGTCTTCAGGAGACTAGGGTTTAAGGATGCGGCCACAATGTGGGCCACATTCTGTTTTTGCAGGCCGCATATGCCTTCATTATCACGATTCAATTCATCCCCCAACAATGGCATTCCTAGATCTCTCTACCTATCACCCCAGAAACAACAAAGCAACTACGGTAAGCATGAAAATCCAAAAATGTAAAATGAAAAATAAAGAAAAACACAGCAATGATAGGAGTGACCATGAGGACATCGGCACACATACCAATAAAGAAGAGCACAAGAAGTATGGATATTTTGAACGGGTCTTTGTCCTTGGTACGATTCGAACTGTGTTTACCTCTGGTCGTTCCTTTTTCTGTTTGTTTTTTCATTTTTTTTATGTTGTTTTGCGTTGTTTAGAAGGAGTAAAATATGAGAGAATGTGGTGCCTTACATTGCACTTTTGCGATGGGAAGGTCACCGCATAACACACTATGCGACCGCATATGTGTTACGCGGTGGGTTCTGCTAAAAGGGTTAGAATGCGATGTACAATGTGATCGCATAATCTAAATGTGATTCGCAAATTGAATTACCTTGTCGCATTTTGGTGAACAATTTGAGCCAAACTTACTGCTTTAGTTTGCGATTGAAATGCGGTCCGCATAGTGAAAATGCGATCCGCAAAGTGAATTACCTTGTCGCATTTTTGTCAACAATTTGAGCTAAACTTACTGCTTCAGTTTGCGATTGAAATGTGGTCCCCATAGTGAAAATGCGACCGCATTTGTGCAACAAACTTCACGCAATGGTTTTTCTTCCCTTTTTAGGCATTCCTTCCCAGTTTTGTGGTCTTTTGGTTCTCCTGCATTCTAACACACTCTTCAAATTGCTTAAGTAAATCTATCTATCAAAAACTTAAAAATTTATAGAACAACAAAAAAAAAAACAAAAAAAAATGTTACCACACATGGGTTGCCTCCCACGAAGCGTTTGATTTAACGTCGCGGCACGACAAAGTTGAGACTCCTCTGAATTTACTCAGTGGTCGGGCACGAACCATCTTTGAGAGTCAGCTGCTCCACCAAATGCTTTTCACCATCTGAGCCCAAGTAGTGCTTTACTCTTTGGCCATTCACTTTGAACGTTCGGAGCCCATCTTCCGATGCTAGTTCCACAGCTCCAAAAGGAGAGACATCGACTACTTTGAATGGACCAGACCATTTCGATTTTAGCTTGCCCGGAAATAACTTGAGTCTGGAGTTAAAGAGCAATACCAAGTCACCCGACTTGAACTCTCCTATTAAGATCTTCTTATCATGGACGGATTTCATCCTCTCTTTGTACACCGCTGCACTTTCATAAGCATGGAAGCGGAATTCCTCCATTTCATTAAGTTGTGTTAACCTCAAAGCTGCAGCTTCCGTCCAGTCCATGTTCAATCTTTTTAATGCCCACGTAACCTTGTGCTCTAATTCCACGGGCAGATGGCAAGCTTTTCCAAAAACCAACCGATAACGAGACGTACCAATGGGAGTCTTGTATGCCGTGCGGTATGCCCACAATGCATCATCTAGCTTTCTTGACCAGTCGGTCCTGTTTGCATTAACTGTTTTTGCTAGAATGCTCTTTATCTCCCGGTTGGAAACCTCCACTTGACCGCTTGATTGCGGATGATAGGGTGTGGCTACCTTGTGCTTGACACCATACTTTTCAAGGAGAACTTTGAAGGCCTTGTTGCAGAAATGAGACCACCCCCCATCACTAAGAATGGCTCTGGGAGTGCCAAACTGCGTGAAAATGTTCTTCTTCAAGAACGTGGTCACACTTTGTGCCTCATTGTTTGGTAGGGCGATTGCTTCTACCCATTTTGACACGTAGCCCACAGCCACCAAAATGTACTTCACTCGCATGAGCTTACAAAGGGACCCATGAAATCAATACCCCAAACGTTGAAGATTTCAATCTCCATCAAAAAATGCATTGGTATTTCATGCCTCTTGGAGATTGGACCTTATCTTTGACATTGGTCACAAGCCTTAACCATTTGATTAGCATCATGGTAGATCGAAGGCCAATAGTAACCACATTCAAGAACCTTTGCCGCTGTTCGATTTCCTCCATGATGACCCCCAATCGGTGAGTCATGACATGCCTTTAGAATTTGCATAATTTCCTCTTCTGGAACGCACCTTTTGATAATATTATCCACAAAAACCCGGAACAAGAAAGGCTCCTCTCAATAGTAGTGCCGGCAATCTCTCAAAAACTTCTTCTTTTGATATGACTCCAATCCGTCCGGAATAAGGTCACTAATTAAATATTTAGCGATATCGGCATACCAAGGAGCAAAAGTATTAGATAAGGCCAATATGTGTTCATCCGGGAATGCGTCATTGATTTCAAGATCTCCCTTTGGTCTCCCTGCTTCTTCAACCCTTGACAAATGATCCGCCACTTGATTTTGAGTCCCCTTTCGATCCTTGACTTCAAAGTCGAACTCTTGAAGCAACAAGACCCATCGAATCAACCGAGTCTTTGCATCCTTCTTTGCCATGAGATAGCGAAGAGCTGCATGATCTGTGTACACTATCACTTTGGAGCCCAACAAATAAGCCCGGAACTTCTCAAAAGCATAGACAATGGACAGAAGTTCTTGCTCAGTCACCGTGTAATTCATTTGTGCCCCATTTAGTATTTTACTGGCATAGTAAATCGGGTGAACAACTTTGTTGTGACGTTGGCCAAGCATTACTCCAATGGCTACACCACTGGCATCACACATGAGCTCGAAAGGAAGTGACTAATCGGGTGTGACAATAATAGGTGCCGTGGTGAGCCTTTGCTTCAACTCCTCAAAAGCTTTGAGGCATTTCTCATCAAACACAAATTTGGCATCCTTCTCAAGGAGTTTGCACATAGGATTTGCAATCTTGGAGAAATCCTTGGCGAAGCGCCTATAGAAACCGGCATGTCCTAAGAAACTTCGAACACCTTTAACGGAAGTAGGTGTAGGAAGCTTAGAAATAATCTCTATCTTTACCCGGTCAACCTCTATGCCATGCTTTGAAATTTTATGCCCCAACACAATGCCTTCATCCACCATGAAGTGACATTTCTCCCAATTGAGCACAAGGTTGGTCTCTTCACATCTCTTGAGCACTTGTTTAAGATTGTTAAGACAATGCTCAAAAGACTCACCTACCACTGAGAAATCATCGATGAAAACTTCTAGAAAATCTTCTACCATGTCGTAGAAGATGGACATCATGCATATTTGAAAAGTAGCCGGAGCATTGCATAACCCGAATGGCATCCGGCTAAAAGCAAACGTTCCATAGGGGCATGTGAATGTCGTCTTCTCTTGATCCTCCAATGCTATGTTGATTTGATTGTAGCCGGAATATCCATCAAGGAAACAATAGAATAACCTTCCCGCTAGCCGATCAAGCATTTGATCAATAAAAGGCATAGGGAAATGGTCCTTGCATGTGGCACTGTTGAGTTTCCGATAATCCATACACACCCTCCAGCCGGTTACCGTTCTTGTTGGGATAAGCTCGTTTTTCTCATTTTCAATCACAGTCATGCCTCCCTTTTTCGGCTCGCATTGCAACGGGCTCACCCAAGAACTATCGGTAATGGGGTAGACTACCCCGGCATCTAACCATTTGATGATTTCTTTCTTTACCACCTCTTGCATTGATGGGTTCAACCGTTGTTGATGTTCCACACTTGGTTTGGTCTCACTTTCCAATTGGATTTTACGCTCGCAAATTCCAGCGGGGATCCCACGAATGTCCGCAATTGTCCATCCAATGGCTTGCCTATGCTCCTTCAAGACTTTCAACAATTGCTCCACCTGCACATCATTCAACAATGAAGAAATGATTACCGGTGAAGAATCATTTCAGCCAAGAAATTTATACCTCATGTGCGGAGGAAGTGGTTTGAGCTCTAGTTGTGGTGGCTCAATAATAGATGGCTTTGCAGGAGGTGTAGATCTATTCTCCAAGTCGGGAGAGAGCTTTGCTGGAGCATAAGAGTAAGAACCACACCCCTCCAATGCGTTTACCGACTCCATAAAACCCTCCATATCGTCACCGTCAAAGTTCACCAAAATAGCCGCCAATGCTTCACCAAGGCTTTGCTCTTGCATTTGCATTTCAACCACATCTTCCACCTCATCAACAATATCAATCACCGAAATGCTTTCATACTCATTCGGTAGCTTCACACCCTTGCTTGCTTGGAATGTGACCTCTTCATCATTCACACAGAATTTGATTTCATTCAGTTTTGAATCCATAAGTGCTCTTCCCGTGGCTAGGAATGGTCTCCCCAAGATAATAGGGATTTCTTTGTCAACAGCACAATCAAGAATTACAAAATCAGCGGGTATATGAAACTTTCCCACTTTCACAATCACGTCATCAACAATTCCTACCGGTCTCTTGATGGAACGATCGGCCATTTGCAATCTCACTACTTGTTGGCCTTGGCATTCCTAACCCCGCTTGTTTGTAAATGGCAAGCGGCATTAAGTTAATTCTAGCCCCATTATCATAAAGGGCCCTTGCAAAATCACGCGTCCCGATAGTGCATGGAATAGTAAAGGCCCCGGGGTCTTCTTTCTTCTGAACGGAGGTTGTGGCAATAATGGAACTAACCCGGTGAGTCATGTTCACCACGTCATTCTTGGTGGTCCTCTTCTTGGTGATCAAATCTTTCAAATATTTGGCAAAACCTGGCATCTCTTGAAAAGCTTCCAAGAGCAGGATGTTTACTGATAATTGCTTTAGAATGTCATAAAACTTCTCAAACTTGCTAACATCCACCCGTCTTACAAGTCTTTGAGGAAAAGGAGGAGGAGGTCTAGGAATAGGCGGAAGAATGTTTGATGTTTCTTTTGCCTTTTCCTTTACCACTTCTCGGGTCTCTTCTTGGACATGCACATCTTCCGGAATTTTCTCAACTTCGACAACTATTGGCTCTTCAACCTCAACCCCTTTTTCGAATTCTTGTACTTCAACCACTTGTTCACCCTTTCCTTGTAGTACCTTCCCACTCCTAGTAGTAATTGCCATGACATGAGAAGTTGGGCCACTCCCACTACCCTTTGGGTTCGCAATTGTGTCACTAGGGAGTATTCCCTTTTGCTTTGGATTTTGCTCCCTAGAGAGATCTCTCATTTGCATCTCCAATTTTTGAATGGATGCAGTATGAGAGCCAACAAGCTCGGTCATGTTCCTCATGGAATTTTCAGATTTTTCTTGATTTTGCAATATCCTTTCAAGCGTACGTTCCAACTTAGACTCACTTGAGGAACCTTGATTTGAGTATTGACCCTTTGGGGGAACATAGGGATTTGAACTCCGATTTGAGAAGTTGTTGTTGTTGTTCCGATTTCCTTGGTTTGAGCCACCTAGGTCGTTTCGCCATTGTTGATGGCCTTGCCCTTGCGGGTTTGGCCTCCATTGATTTTGTGATCCTTGACCTTGGTAATGTTGCCTTTGATACCCTCCTTGAGAGTTGTTGACATAATTTGCTTCCTCAAAATCTTCATTCGATACGGGTTGCACATTCTAAACCACATTTACTTTCTTCTTTTGGTTTTCGGTGAACATCTTTGTCAACACATTGACATTCGTAGCAAGCTCTCTAATTACTTGATCTCTCTCTTGATTTTCCTTGATCATATTGCTCAAGGAAGGAGAGGCATATGCAATTCCACCTGTGGTGCCCTCAGAATGCCATGCTTGATTATGCTATGCCATTTTGTCAAGTATTTGTGTCACCCTTGCGAATGATTTGTCCATGAAAGATCCGGCAGCTGCATTCTTGGCTATAGATTGGTTCATCGGATCCAAGCCCATGTAGAATTTCTCCAAAAAAATAGAATCCGGGAAACCATGGTTGGGAGACCTCACTAAATATAATTTGAAACGATCCCATGCCTCATGTAGTTGTTCTCTCGGTAATTGCTTGAAGAAGAAAATTTTATCCCGGAGCTCAGACTTCTTGCTTTGTGGGAACCATTTAGACAAGAAAGCTCGGACAAGTTCGGGCCAGGAATGAATGGAGTTTGGAGGAAGATTCTGAAGCCATTTCCTTGCGTCCCCAGCTAGAGATTACTTGAAGCATCTCAACCTTAGAGCATCATCAGAGACATTGTTCTGCTTATGCATTGCACATACACCCAAGAATTTTCTAAGATGTTGTGTTGCATCATCATCAGTGGAATTCCTGAAAAACCCCTCCGCTATGAGCATAAGGATTAAACCATGTTCCACCTTGAAAGTTGCAGCGCCAATAGCAGGAGGTACAATAGCATTTGTATCCTCAATGTACTCCTCAATATCCGCAAAAGGATTTCCTTCCACTTCTGCCTCCACATCGTCACCATATTCCGACATGTTTTCCTATCAACACCAAGAAAAACAAACAAAGTGTGATAGAATAGAATAAGACGTACAGTAAAGTATACACTAATTAGTAATTTCAGAACTGTATTCCCTGGAAACGACGTTAAAATTTGATACGCTCAAATTATACATTAATAAATAGTGTAAGCGGTCGATGTCAAATATAACAACCCAACAAGGTGTGGGTCGAATCCCACAGGGAATAGGTGAGAAAAGTTTACTTGATTAGCGTATTACTCAACTACAGTCGTAATTCTATTCAGTTAACCGTAACAAAAGTATGAATTGAACTTAGTTTTAAATAAAGTCTAATTGCACTATTGAGAATATAATTAATATGATTAAAGAAACCAAGGTTGTGTCCCTATTAATGAAGTGTAATGCTATCGATGTCAATATGATATATTTCTAACGGATGATTCTTTTGATATGCAATTGATGTCTAAGTGACTACCCAATATTTTCCAACAGTTAGGTAGTATTTTCTCTTTATGATCTTTCCAAATATAAAAGAGTTGTGATTAAGAACAATCAATTTATGCCAAATAAAAACCCACTTATTCCTAAGCGATTTTATTACACAAGGTTTAAAGCCTTGAGTCTTTGATATTTACTTCTACCAAATTCTACCCCGCTTTCCCAAGCAAAGATGGAATTTAATGGTGCTTGTTAATTTTTGCAACCCACCAACAATAATTGAAGAATGAGAAGTCAATAAATATCAATCATCCGTTAAATATATATTCAATATTGAACACCCAATAACATCACACCCATTTAGGGTCCACAACCTTAGTGTTTTAACTTAGCTACTCATACTAACATCTGAAATCAAAAGAATATTAATTGTCATAAAGGTTACAATGTGAAAGATTCTTGACCCAAAAGCTTCCAAAAGAAAGGAATATTCAAGCCTTGTACTTTAGCTCCAAAGTCTGACAAGATAGCCCCCACAAAACCCTAATAGACCTATTTATAGAGGCCCAAAAATCGAGGCAAAATTCGGACTAATCTACCCTGAAGTCAAAAATGCGAGCGCCTTTCTGTCGTAGATTTCAACCCTAGGTTTGCCTTCATCACATTCATGGTTTGCGGTCCGCATTGAGGAAATGTGACCCCATCTTGCATCGTAGTTTCTTCCTTCAGTAGACTTCATGCTTGGTCTGCGGTTGCTTCTACGGCTCGCAAACACGTTATGCAATCGCAGATGCAACCGCATTTCTGACTTTGAACGTCGCCCAGGATTCTATTTTGGTCTGCGATCTCCGTGTGCAATCTGCGGCTCGCAGACAAGTTATGCAATCGCATATGCGACCGCATTCTTGACGTGAAATTTTGCCCAGAAGTCTGTCTTGATCTACGATCTTGATGTGAAGTATGCAGCTCGCATGTGGTATTTCCGATAGCATATTCACCTCTGTGATGCTTTTCTGCTCTTTTCTTGTCTTTTTGTGGCTTTTTGAACTCTTTTCCATGCCCTTAGGTCCTTTCACCTCATACACTGCAAAAACACTAAAATTACATAAGTGCCTAGGGAACTTGCATGTAAAACAAGTTAAAATCTAAGTAATTAGTATCAAAATGTGCCGAAATTCTCCGGCACATCGCACATCATGCTCCAAAGGTACATGGTTATCATTTAGACATGGATCAAGAGTGAAACAAACAAAATTCTTCCACCCTTTTGCCTCGAAACCAATTAGCTTCTCTATATTTTTACTCTAGCAGCTACCCAAGGAGGTGAAGTGTTTTGATGCTAAGATTCTGGCCAACCAATGAGAAGCCTTATCCTTCCCAGCTAGCTTGGACTAGTACTTGGTGAGCTCCGCATCATCAAATCCTAAATAGTTATTTAATATTTGTTGATAAAATCTAACCTTCAGGTTTCACACCTTAGTAACCTCATACCCCTTAGGGTTCTACCAATGTTTACATATAATTTGCGAACAAGATGCTCTTGCATGTCAACTAGTGGTTCAATGAAGGACATACGAACTTTTCTTTTGGTGAATTTCTCTAAAAAGCTTGGATTGTGCTGGTTCAGGTTTTTAGATCTTATTGTTCTTTATATGTTATAGATCTTTCCTTTTAACCTCTCCTGTAGTAAAAGAAAGCATTCCAGCTCAGAAATCTATCCTCCTATTTGAAATCCTTCTTCGATCAGTGTTGGCCATCCCCAAATCTAGTATGCACCCCAGTGTCCATATCATCCTCAATAGGCAGCTTCTCTTTACCTCTTTCAGTGTTTGATTCATGACTCGAACTTTGAGTAGATTTAGAAATAACTTTTTTGTATTGCGACTCGGATTACTTTTGAGGTTGTGATTGCCCTATATTTGTTTCCTCAGATTGAGCAAAGGAATTCCATTAGAAGCTTCCCTATAAGGGACATAACATCTTGGGGCTGCCCTTTCCCTCTTCAACAGTCTTTTTCTTTTCAAACAAATTCTTTAGACCACGGGCCAAAGCCTCTTTACCTCTGCATTTAGAACTCCCAGGCCTACCGCAACCTTTACAAGCCTTCCCTTGTCCCATTGATCTAACCTTTTGTCATGTGAAAGCACAAACAAACATGAGAGGAGATGGATCAATTAGGACAATCATAAAGTATGTTGAATAGTTGCCTAAGAACTAAAAGAACAAGAAGTAACACAAATGGTTACAGCTGCACTAGAGACGTTGTGGTATGGAATCCAAAGGTTAAGAATTCACAATTCTATAGATGTCTCTTCGTCTACAAAACACCAACTCTCTGATTGTCCATGTGGACCCCTAATTATGTACATACAATTCTGTTGCATTTTGTATCCTCTGAAAAACCAAAAGTTTAGAGAGTGAACTGTCAATTATTCCATAATTTGGTGTCCGAAATTGGAAGTGTCGGTTCGCATTCTCTTCTGACACTAGGGCAAAAATAAAAAATGTATTCTAATTATAACAATAATTTCAAATAAAAAACACAGTAGATTCTTACAACAACCATGGAAAATTTTAGCCATGCCCAATTACCCCCAAAGGTTATCACGAGCAATCCCCGAAGGAAAATGACTGAAATGAAAGGGAAACGATTACCCCCTAGTATACTCACAATTTAAAAACATATCACAAAAAATTAATAGAACCAAGGAAAAACAATCACAAGTGAAATTGGGGCACCTACTTGAGTGAAAATTGGTGGACTAAGCAATTAGGGATTAGTGTTGAATCCTTGTTATAGTGAGGAACTAGTTTTGAATCCTTGCTAATTAGTGTGAAAGTCTTTAGCATGCGTTAGATTTATTTTGGACAGTAAACAATAGAGGATAATAGGCCCTAATTCTTTTTATTTAAAATGTCAGGTCGTGTCAGACTTATTTGAGTGCAGCCGTAATGGTGCAACACATTCCGCACTCGGTTACCTGTAGCCTTTCAATCTCTGCAGCAGTGTTGTCAACACTTTTAGCTATGTGGCTGCAATATTCCTCTAAGGACCTCAAGCTATCAAAAGTCGGCAATCCAGTCCGCAATAGAGTTGTGCGGTCCTAATACTCAGCGTTATTCCATCTGCCTGCTAACATGAAAACATTTGAGGTGTTGCATTTTTCAACTTGTGTCCAGGGACTTTAGTGCCTCTCCTCGTGAACTATTGCATATCGCAGTTCCTGAATGCTATCCGCACTTATGCACTATGGAGTCATGTATTCACCCACTCTTCACCACTTCTTTCCCTTAGTTAAGCATCTTCCCAATCACATCTATTCACTCCAAACAACAAAAACACATGAAATCTATCTCTATAAAGCATAAAAGAAAGAAAAGAAAAGAAAAAAAAGCTTGGCTTGCCTCTCAATAAGGACCTTCTTAAACTTCGTGGCATGACGCAATGTCATATGAACAATCTAAGAAGTAGAGGACCGCAACCACTTGGTCCTCACCAACCTTCCTTAGGACTTCACCGTATGATCATTAACCCTAAATATTTTTTTTTTTTTTTGGTTTTCTAAATCCAAAGCACCATATGGAGTAACATCCACCACTTCAAATGGGCCGCTCCATTTTGACTTAAGCTTCCCAGGAAATATCTTTAACATTGAACTGAATAACAACATTAGATGTTTGACTTTGAACTTCTTGTTCCAAGTATAGTTGTCATAAAGATATTTCAGCTTTTTCTTATACAATGACGAACTTTCATAATTATAAAAATAGAATTCATCCAACTCATTTAAATGTGTTACCCACAAGGTAACAATCACTTCTCAATCAATATTTAACTTCTTTAAAGCCCACATGGCCTTTTCCTCCAACTCTACTGAAGATGGAAAGTCTTCCCAAACACTAATTGATATGGAGACTAGGTGTGTTGTAGGTAGTTCTTTATGCCCATAGAGCATTATCAAGCTTTTTAGAAAAATCCGCACGGTTGGCATTCACCGTCTTGAACAATATACTCTTTATCTCTTGGTTATACACCTTTACTTGCCAAATTTCTTGCAGATGATAAGGGATTGTCACCTCTTGAATGACGCCATACTTCGAAAACAAAGTGTCAAACGTCTTGTTACAAAAATGTGATTCCCATCACTTATGATTGCTCTTGGAGTTCCAAATATTGTGAATAGATTCTTCAAGAAAGCAACTACACTTCAAGCCTCATTGTTGGGTATGACGACGACCTCCACCTATTTTGACACACAGTCCACCAAATCCAAGATATAAGTATTACCATAAGAACTTACAGATGACCCCAATAAAATCAATACACCAAACATCAAATATGTCAATCTCAAAAATAGTTATGAGAGGCATTTCATACTTCTTTGAAATTTCCCCATGCTCATTCATCATATCTCTTCACCAACTCACTATCATCCTTGTAAAGAGTAGGCGAAAAAAGTCAACAACTTAGGACTTATATCGATGTTCTTAATCCACCATAGTGTCCTCTATATGGGAAAGAGTGAAAAGCGACACAAACATTCTTTTGCTTATTGTCCGATACACATCTCTTAATTATTCCAGCTATGTAAATCTAAAATAGGTATGGTTCATCCCAATATGAATCCTTGAAATTTCTTTTGACCTTCTTCCTTTGAATTGAATTGAACTCCACAGGGATAATACCACTAGCAATACAATTAGCCAATTCACGTACTGCGGTACATATCTCATGGACAGTGTTAGGAGTTGCTCATTATGAAAGGAATCATGGACGTAAAGTCCATCATGTGGCCTCCCTCCTCCTTCGAACGAGAAAGGTTGTTCGCCACTTATTTTCACTCCCTTATATGTCTTGGATCTCAGTATTAGATTATTACTATAGAAGCACTCTTCCCATCAATTAGGCCTTAGACTCCTTCTTGCTTATAAGATACTGAATACTGTATGATCCGTGTGCACAATTACCTTGGCACCCATCAAATAAAGTCGAAACTTCTCAATAGCCAATAAAATGGCCAGCAACTCCTTCACTGTAACCGTGTAATTGACTTGTGCACTATTCATGGTCTTACTAGAATAGTATACCGAGGGAAAGATCTTGTTGATTTACACATTTCCTGAAATATTCCCATCATAATATCACTAGAACCATATATAAGCTCAAATGGCAAGCTCTAATCAGGTGACACAATAATAGGAGTAGTATTCAACTTTTATCTTCAAATCATTATAAACATTCATGCACTCGTTATTGAAATTAAACTTTGAATCCTTCTCAAGTATTTTGCACATGGGGTTCAAAACTTTAGAGAATTCCTTGATGAATCTTATGTAAAAACCACCATTCCCTAAGACACTACTCGCACCCTTCATCGCAGTTGGTGGTGGAGGCTTGGAGATCACATCTATCTTTGCTTTGTCAATTTCAATGCCATTCTTTGAGATTTTATGCCCAAGGATTATGCCTTCTTCAACTATGAAATGACACCTTTTCCAATTAAGCACCAAGTTTGTCTCCTCACACCTAGCCAACATTTTGTCCAAATTTGTAAGATAATCATCAACTGAATCTCCTATTACTGAGGAACCATCCATAAAAACCTCAAGGTAGTCTTCCACCATGTCCATATCATCATACATCATTGAAAATATGCTAATGCATTGCACAAACCAAAGAACATTTGTTTCAAGGCGAAGCTGCCATGAAGACTTATGAAAGTAGTCTTCTCTCGGTCTTCCCCTGCAATAAGGATTTGGTTATATTCTAGATAGCCTTCTAAAAAGTAATAGAAAGCACGCTCGGCAAACCTATCAGGCATTTGGTCCTTGAATGGGTAGGAGAATTTGTCCTTTCTTCAAACCTTGTTGAGTTTCCAGTAATCCACACAAACACCCTACACAATAATCGTTCTTATGGTGATTGACTCATTTTTATCATTAATGATAACCGTCATAAACATTCTTGGGCACATATTGAACCACAGAAGTCCAAGAGTGATCGTATGTGGGATATATCACCCCCACATTCAACTATTTAATAATATCCTTATTGACAACCTCTTGCATTGCTTTATTGAGCTTCTTTTGATGTTCAACTGAGGGTCTTGACCATCCTCTAATTTTATTTTGTGCATGCAAATGCGGAGCTTATACACCAGATGTTCGCTAAAGTCCACCCGATGGCTTTCTTCCTCTTATGCAATACCGCCAAAGTGGAATTTACCATCATGTTAGTTAAGCAAGAGGAATAACTAATCGCTAAGGTAAAACAAGGGCCTAAGAACATGTACCGAATGGGTGATGGTAATTGCTTTAACTCTAATGTAGGTGACTCTTTGATAAAAGGCTTTGTAGGAGGAGTTTTCCTATTTTCAAGGTCCAAATACAACTTTCTTGGTGTGTAGTTTTTATCACATTCCATGAAATCATCCATCTCCTCATCATCAAAATTAAGCAATACAGTCTCCAACATGTCAACCACATTGATTAATAGCACTTACGCCATTAGTTATATCATTGGTAATTAAATCCATAAATTAGTACACCTCATTGCTATTGGGTATATGCGTGGATTTGTACACATGAAATACTACTTATTCAGCACTAACCCGGAAAGAGAGCTCTTCAGATTCAACATCACAAAGGGCTTTCCCATGGCAAGGAACAACACCCCAAGGTTAACTGGGACATCATAGTCCAATTCAAAATCCAAGATAACTATGTCGGCAGAAAGAATGAACGTAACTACCTAAACCAACATATCATCATTTACCCCCCAACGGTCTTTTTATTGTGAGGCCGACCATTTGTAACGTCATTGAATTAAGTCTTGATTTCCCAATCCCCAGAGTTTTAAAAACGAAAAAGGGCATCGAGTTGATACTAGCCCTAAGGTCACCTAAAGCGTTAGCAAAATCAGCACTCCCTATAGTGCATGAAATGGTGAAAGCACGGGGATCCTCCAACTTGGGAGCCATAGAATGAGCAATAGCACTAACTTGATGTGCGACCTCGATAATGTTAACCTTCATTGACCTATTTTTGTCCACAAGGTCTTTTATGAATTTGGCACAACCGGGTATTTTTTTCTAAAGCCTCACAATGGCACACTAATAGATAAGTTTTTCATCATTTGTATGAACTTCTTGAATTAGTTTTTGCCACTTTTTATAGCGAGTCTTTGAGGATAAGAAGGAGGCTTTGGTAAAGATGCCTTGGCCTTTTTTACTAGTGGTTTAGGTAAGCAAATCACATGATCCCTATTCACCTCCCCGTTGTCTCCTTTATATCATCGTGAATATCAATTCAAACTCCATTACTTGCTTGAGCATCATCTTTCTGAACCGCCTATCTTGCATTTGTGTTCATCATCAACAATCATCTTTCAACTTTGTCTTGGAGCATCACCACCTTTGTCACTCCTAGTAACAACCTCCATGACATGCCTCGTGCTATTTCCACCTTTATGATTTGCTATCGCGCCACTTGGTAACGCATCTTTAGGCCATGTGTTAAGAGCTTGTAAAAGTTGTCATATTTGGACTTCAAGATTCCGGATATAAGTGGTATGAGAGAAAAGTTGGACTTCCGAGTCCGCATTCTTCTCAATTAATTGCTTGAGCATGCTGTCATTTCGCCCCTTATTATTGCTTGAAGAACCCGAGCCTTGGGAGTTATAAAGAGGAGGGTTACTTAGTTGTGGGTACAGAGGTGGTCATATGGAACCCGAATCCTTACTATCATTGTTATTGTTGCTCCCCCAGCTGCCTTGATTGATTTTCTCCCAAAATTGCCCTGGTTGTTGTTGTGTCCCAATTTCCTTGATTGTTGTAATGTCTCTATTAGACTTGGTTTGACCCTTAGAAATTACCTCATTGCCCTTAATAGTTATTCACAAATTGGCCCTTTGCTTGGTATCCAAGACAGGAACAGTCTCCATTGCATGAACCTTTTAAGAGCTTGAGTTTGTTGGAGTTGAGCTTTAGCAAGTTGTGTCATAATTTTAGTCAACTTGGCATTGTCTTGACCATGATCTTGTAGATCCTTCTGAAGCTGAATCATATTAGGATCTCCTTGAGACACATTTGCTTGGGATTGCCAGGCGGATGATATTTTTGCCATGTCATCTATTTTTGCAAAATCCTTCGGATAGGGTGTATTTATGATGTTCCCCCTGGCCAATTGGTTCACCGTACATTGATTAGTTGTATTGATGCCACAATACAAGGTTTTTGTAGCATATCCTCTGTTATATCATTCTTAAGACACTCCTTTGCTATAATTCTATAACGATCCATAATCTAATGTAGGAGCTCATTGGGTTCTTGCTTGAAAGCCAAAATATCATCTCTCAATGTTGCCATATGTTCGGGGTGAAATAACTTACTGATAAACTTTGCCGCCAACTCATTCCAAGTGTGGATAAAGAAATTTGGTAAACACTCAAACCAATCCAAATTCTCCCACCATAGTGAGAAAGGAAACAACCTCAACCCCAGAGCCTCTTCAGACACATTTGTTTGCTTACTTCTCGAACAGGCACACACAAACCCTTTCAAGTGCTTTTAAAGCATTATGACGATGCCTCGACGAAGTAGCCTCTTTGCTCAAGCAATGTGAGCATGACACTTGTGATTTGATAAAAGCCCGTCCTAATACAATTGGGACAATTGCACTTGAATATCCTTCGAATTGCAAAGCATGTGCTTTTGTCGGTTAGGCTTGTGGTGGTGGTAGAGGCACATCATTGTTTTGGCTTCTTCCCCTTCAACTTCCTTGTTGCCCCTAAGCCACTTCATTAACTAGTACCTACTCACAACCTAATGCTTCAAAAGATGTACCACCCAACTCACTGTTGTTAGCCTTTGTAACCTACAAGCACACAAAAGAGTAAGTAAATGAAAGTAAAAGAAGATAAAAAGAAACACATCCAAGTATGTAGGTAACACCGTAAATTTTCTGGAAATGGCATCAAAATTGAGAACGCCCACAACACATATTGTCAATAGACATAATACGGTCGAATGCAATACAATTACCAAATTAAGAGTCAGGGTCGAACTACAAAGACTTGGTATAGATGCTAATGTAAATACGTAAGTGATTAGACTCAATATATTCTAATTTAGTTTCAAATAAACATCAAATTAATTAAAATACTAATTATCCTAACAATTATTGACAATTTGACAAATACATAATATGCGAAAATTAAGTAGGAGATATAGTTGTATGATAAAAGTCCTAAGGTTATATTCTTTGCCTAGGGGATCAAATATACGGGTATAATTTACTAAGCTTGCTTACGTAATTGAGATTATTATGATAAACACGTTAATTTATCCACTTGTTGTTTCTCAACTAACAAATAGTCTAATTCAAATTGCCCTGTCAAAAAATAGAATTGCATTAAGATTAGGTACTGTTTTATCCAAGTTAAGAGATTCCTGTCTCTAGTCACTCTCTTCAATTAGGCCCAAACGAACTCTAAATTAGTCTAGTTTCTTGTTAACTAAATTACCCAAACCTAACTCTTCTTTCTCAAGAAAGAATCAAGCCAAAGGGACATGAATCAATAGTTGCAACAAATAATTTATAATTTAAGCATGACAATATCTAAATAATAAGTAATCCAATCATACACAAACTCTCTTAGCAGCCACAGAATAGGAGGGGATAGACCTACTAAAATTATGGTGTCCTATTTTTGGGACTCAGGAAAATGGGACCTTCAGAAGCTCAATGACAATGCCCCACTTCACATGATCCCACAGATCCTCCAAACCACCATTTATTACAACCCACAAACCCTTGATAAGGTCATCTTATCAGTAAACACTTCTGGAAAATTCACACGTGGCACAGCATGGGAAATAAATAGAGACAAGAAGTAGATCACTTAACCAACAAAAAGACCTGGCAGAAAAATATCCCATTCAAACGGTCATTCTGCCTATGGAGAGCATTCAGAAATAAACTTCCAATTGATGAAAGGATCACTGCTTTTGGAAATCTTATTGACAACAGATGTGTTTGCTACAGACAACCCCAATGTGAATCAATAGACCATATCTTCAGCAGGGGCCATATTTTCAAAATTGTGTGGAGAAAATTCTCAAGCATCACATGGATAAAAACTGATGACTTACCTCTTAATATGATCATTATAAAATGGTAGATACACAAAAGCAATAATGAACTCCAACAGCTTCTGCTGGATGTTGTTCCCATCATTGTCTACTGGAATCTGTGAAAAAATAGTTACGGTGCTAAGTATGGGGGAAAAATCTCTAATATGGTAAGAGTTACACTTGCAATTAACTCTGATATTCATCTCCTTCTCACAACCAAATATCACCACATAAAATGGCTCCACAAGTGGATTGATCTGTATACTATTGTAGAAGGGCTAAAACATGTTACCACAACTATCCTTGTAAGGTGGCAAAGACCACAAATCAACTTTTTGAAAATGAACATTAGTAGCGCACTGACCAACCCTAGTAAGATTGGAGCAGGAGTCATAGTGAGAGATCACCGAGGTCATCTCATTCATGCCATATCCCGTTCACTTGGTGAGGACAGCAACAACCTAGCTGAAATAGAAGTAGTTATAATTGGTGCCAAATGGTGTATGGCAAACAGACTCACTAAGATTCAGATTGAAACAGACTCCAATCTTCTCAATCAATGGCTAGATAATGAGAGCACAACCCCCTGGATGCTTGATGTTCATATCCAGGAACTCAGGAATTTATGTCAGCAATGTGAAGCTTCTATGTCAAATGTGTACAGAGAGGCGAACTACCTTGCAGACTCACTATCAAAACTGAGCAATAGCCTTGCATCCCTAACACATTTCTACAATCTGTGTGAGCTCCCTACCCACATTAGGGGTCAAATCCTCCTGGATCATAATGAAACACCCTCTTTTAGACATAAGAGGACCAGTAAGGTTCAGTTCCCTACTCAACTCATAGCCAATCAGTCCAATAGATATAGTTAATAATTACCTCCAAAGAGGAACAAGCCCAACAATCCAAACAACGGTCACCACAAAGGCAATCCTAAGAATCCAAGATAAATCCCCATCACAACTGATAGCAAAACAGAAAGGTCTCACAAATTACACTAACAGTTTCTTCTTTTTTTCAGGTCTCCTACACCATGGTCATCACTGTCTTTTGATATTTTTTCAGTGTGTGGTATTAACATCTTTGATGTTCAACCTACTAGAAAATGCTCAAGAGATGGAGATAGACCAATAGGCTCAGGTTACAACTAGAGTACTCTTCCCCCCCCCCTCCCCCTTTGTATAAAGAGAACAAACACAAAACCTATAGACACCTTCTCCAATAGCAGGGCCAGTACCAACTTCCTACACCATCACCCATACCTACATAGCTCAGTTCACTATTTAGTAGATTCCAAGGAAACTTGTGCTCAGTTCTACAACCCATTATCCACAATAATGCACTACACATACAGTTGTTGCCACACAGGCCATCATTAAGGAATCTGCTACTCTATACTCTCCCAACATCATCATCACAGGTTCCTTCCTTCCAACCACAACACGTAAAACCCCCTTTCTCTACTTTCGTGCCTCAAAAGCCACAAGAACATGAATGCAAACTCACAGAATTAGTCCTTCACCCCTCCCAATAATCCAATATGCCTTAGCAAACACAAGAACCTGAGTGCATTTTCTAACCTTGTGTTCGTTTTTGCAGGAATAATCAATGCTGTCATGATAAACCAATTGGCATATCTTTAATATGTGATATCAGCATCTTTGATTTTCATGCTACTGGATGTATATCAATAGATACAAGTATCTCACAACTGGAACATGCACAAAGGACTTGACTCAATTGGCTCACCCCCATCTCAAAACCAATAGAATCAGGATAATCAACATTCTTGTGACACACATTCTCACCACCAGAACCATCAGAAATATGAACCATACTCTGTTAGCTACGACCAGCAACTGAGTGCAAACTTCATCATCTACATCCAGAAGAAGAAAGACAGTAATGCTCAAGACATGTATCAATATCAATCTGCTGTCAATGAGTACAACACTCTAAATTGTTTGTCAATTGTTTTAGGTACACTGGTCAGGATCAGTTTATTAGTGCCTTTGCAAGGTGTGGTATTAACATTTTTTATGTTCAATCTCTTACAAAGATACCAACTAACTTGGACCTGCCATATTGATCTTGCTAATTTGACACGCACAAATAGTCAAACATCAAAGATAGGATCCAGATGGATATGACTAAGGGCCCATACGTAACTGTCTAATAGTCCAAGAAGCCAAACCTGCAGAATTCTTCAGTTCATTGTTTCAGAACCAACACCAGTTACAGACCACCAGGAATTTGAACATATCTGCAGTAGATTCAAACCCAAACATGTCAGAGGCTCAAAGCATGCCATTTCCTAAAGATCACACATGTGTGGCTACCATTAAAAGGCACTCGGTAGGACACATCTAGGGGCTCAGACCTAGCTATGCTGCCCTTTTCTCTTCTCATCTCCTAGATGCCGAAGACTACACATTACACCAACCTCTAGAAGCCATCATTTCAATAAGCCTGCTTCACTGTATCCTGGATGGAAATAGTCAGCCAATGCTCAGTCTCTTATGTCAAAAACATCACACAGAGGCAGCAATTTTACCTAACTATATGGGTCCTTTTCTTAACTATCTTCAACTTGGCATTCATTGGTATCATTGTCAAAGCAAAATTGAAGATAGTTGCAAACACATTCATCTATATTTTGCCATACTCCATAGGGAGCTTCTACACTTTCTATAGTTGTATATCTTGTTGTATATGGAAGATGCACTTCCAACTCATCTGCATAGTTGATTTAGGTTCACTTGTGCGTTTTTGTATAGTTGACCTAGGCTAACTTCACCTTATTTTTGTATACCCAAATGTCTATCGGTTATGAATAGGCAATTAGTCCTTCATTAAAGGTCTAACTTCACATAGATTTCAGGATTTCTTTGGTTGTCACTTTTGGATGACCAAGTGTGTATCCACCATAGTCTTGGAGGTAAGGTTTAATTCCCCCTCCTTTTTTGTACTTTATTTTACGTATATGAAAATTAACCCTTGGCACAATGCCTAGTGGATTTTAAAAAAAAATACTAAATACCCATAAAGTTTCACACACTAGGGTAAAAATGCAATCGAACTTATAGGTCTAGCTACTCATAACTAAAGTAAGAAAAATACAAATACTAGAGAAAATTCAAGAAATAATTTAAAAATAAAAGAGAGTCAAAGTGAATTTCTCCAAATTGTAGCTCAAACTTACTCAATAAGTCAAAAACTCCATATCACAATCGCTGCAATGGTTAAAAGATTCCCTAAAATGCTAAAAACAATTATTTATATTTCCTAAATTCTTGTTTTAAATATGCCCTTTGGGTTACATTGTGGCTGCATCTTAAGGAATATGGTCTGCACACAACTTGGTTGCTTCAAGTCCCCAATTGGGTCGATGGAGTGAGATCTGTATTGAAGGTGTTGCGACCATATTTGGACATTGGGGTCCGCACTAAAGGTGTTGCGGCCGTTTTGACATGGGCTTCAGCATCTGAAGTTTGTCAACTCTCAGATCTTCTGAGATTTTGTAAGGCAGAGTTGTTTTTTGACTTGAGTGCGGCTGTAATTTTCTATTGCAAACCACATGTAATGGCCCAGCTGGTCATTTTGTATATTTGTGCCTTGTTCCTTTAATTGATACTTTCCACATGTTTGTTTGTTATTTTTTGGCTTAAGGGAGTCGTTGGTTTGGCTTCGGAAAGGTTTGAGAGTGAATTGAGAAACTTAGTTTCACTTTAAAAGTTTAAGTTATAAGAGTTGACTGAGGTTTAGCTTTTGTGTAAAAAAAATCTCGGATTGGTGATTTGATGATTCGCATAGATTTGTATGGTGATTCTGGACTTAGGCGTATGTTCAGAATTGGATTTCGAGGTTCTTACAGGGTCTTGGTCTTATTTGCTGGAAGTTAGCAATTTGAAGGATAGGATAGTTCTTAAGTTTGATGGGGAGTTGACTTTGATGATATCAAATTCGGATTGTTCTTTTGGAACATGTAATACGATCATTTTGTCATTTAGAATTTGTTTTGGAAGTTGGAATTCCTGAACTTAAGAGACGGATTTTGATCATCGATTCTTGGTTTGATGTTATTTGTGATGTTTCGAGCCCTTGAATAAGTTTTAATTAGGTATATGTACTTGTTGGTATGATTGAACTCGATCTTGGGAGTCTCAAGTATGATTTAGGGCTGTTTTGGACTATTTCCCTTTGTTTAGAAACTGTTGGTTTTCTGGTGCAGCATGAAGGGAGTCTTGTGATTGCAGATAAGGATAGCCTGGCAGGTGGTTTGTTCATAGTGTTCATGACTCAAGGATCACGTTTGTGTAGTGGACTGGGCAGGTGCATAGCAATCGCATGGGAGCGACCGTGTCGGCGTAGAGTCAAAGCGTGGCTGGGGGCTGTTGTTCTCCGTGTTCGCGAGGAAGGAATGTTTGCGGAGTAGCACTTTTGGCTTTCGTGATTGCATAGAGTGATTTTGGGAAGCAAAAAATTTGTGCTTCGGATCATAAAGCTTTGAACCGCGATTGTGAAGGGTCTGCCTGGCCAGACCACTTGGATTTGACTGCATGCCTTGATTTTTCATGAATTTCTACACCTAAAAACATGGATTTTAAAGTGAAATTTGGAGTTTAGTCTACAACTTAAAAGGGTATTTTGGGAATTTGAGTACCGAATTGGACTCGATTTTGGAATCTATCACATATTTAGACTCATGGGGCTATGGGTAGTCGGGATCTACCCCTTGACACGGGTTTTGCTCGCGTGTGTCCGGGTTGACTTTTATTGACATGTGGGGATTTAATTAAAGATTTGAACTTTATTATTTGGAATTGATTTTTATGGCTCTGTAGGACGGTATCGGTTGTATGTGACTAGATTCAAGGATTTGGAGTTACATTTTTGACGATTTGGCGCTTTTGGTTGATTTTTAGATACCGGGTGGAGGCAAGTGTCTTGGCTAACCTAGTTAAGAGGAAAAATCCCTAGGATTTGACTTGATTATTATGTATTTAGGGTATTAGGGGTGGTGTATATGCGGGGTGGTAAGCGTATATACACATACCAATATTATATCATCTCCATGGTGGAACTGAGATATTTTGTGCCTTGTTTTGATTATGTGCTCATCTTGATTCATGATTTGTTGGATTATATGACTACATTCCATGTCTTATTCATGTTAGAGATCACGCCTAGGTTTATGATTCTTTCTGAAGGCATGGGAGCTTATTTATGATGTGTTGAATTGCTTGAATCATCCATAGTCATATAGAATTCCATGACCACATATCTGCATGATTATTATTAAGTCTTTGTGCATCTTTCGTCTAAAATTATTGAGCATATGCATAAGTATTACATATGAAGACTTGATTTAGACTAAAATTGTGGCCTGAAATGTAAAGTCGTGCGGATGAAATATAGTTATAGCGCACATGACATAATGAATGGATATTTGATTATACATGAGCTATTAAGCTTCTTATTGAGCTTGGGTACAGATCTTCCCCTATAGACTCGGGTGATAACCCATGTTACTTTGGGCCCTATGAGCGTGGTCTATACATTGATAGTGCATTGGGTCGATACGTGGATTTTATGTCGGGTTATGTTGACACATGGATGGTGTATCTAGTTCAGTGATACATGCATTGTGTATCATGTTACACGGATCGTGTACTGGTTACTGACAGAGATAGAGTTTTAAATAGGCATAGATATCCTTAACTCATTTAGAAGCATTCACGTAGGTGCTAATTATTGCATGTCATCCATATATGCTAATTGGAAGCCTCGACTCCGTTGATTGAAGCATGTCATCTTTAAATACTATATCAGAGTAGCGTTATGATTATCTCTTGAATTGAAAAGCATGCTTCACACATTTTGACTGTTGAAATCTTTGATACTGTTATTCATGAGATAATTCATTATTTCAGTTATAAGCTCTGTTATTCATATATATGTTGCAAGTATCTCAATGCTTATTGCCTCGCCACTACTTCTTCGAGGTTAGGCTTGATACTTACTAGGTACTGATTGTCGTGTACTCATACTATACTTCTGCACATATTTAGGGTGAGTTACACTTAATATATTCATTTTGCAGTGCCCGAGTCGTTGTCCTTTTACCATTTTCTATCTATATGGTTATATTAGAAAGCTAGATCATGTTATCATACTTGTACGTATTCATTGGTTGCTCGTCTACATATGCCACCTCGTTTATGGAGGTTGTACCATTTTGGTCGTGTATGGGCCATGTTATGACTATATCAAATATTTTACTATTTTGAGATTATTCTTGTCTTTATTTAGGATATGATCTGTTAATTAAGGGAATCTGGACTAGTTTTGTTGATTGTGAGTTGTCTTACTTAGCAAGTATTGCTATGCGCCATATTGGCCTAAGGTGAGATTTGGATCATGACAAGTTTGTATTAGAGCCTTAGGTCTTATAGGTCTTACGAGTTATAAGCAGGTCTAGGAGAGTCTTATGGATCGAAGCAAAGACATCCATACTTATCTCCGAGAGGATATATAATGTTAGGAAACTTCTCTTTCTTTCATTCTTTATCGTGCGGCTTTATCGATTCGATGTCTTGAGCTCTTGTCCTTATATTCCTTTGCAAATGGTGAGAAAACACACTTCAGGCAGTGGCAGTAAGGAACCAGTCCCACGGGCTAGTAGAGGCAAAGGCCGAGGTAGTGTTGGAGCTGGTACTATAGCTTGCACAGTTTCCCCTATAGGTAGAGAATTTACTACAGCCCGCGGTCGGGCTAGATCAACTTCAGTTGATCCCTTAGCAGGTTCTGTTGAGGAGCAAGCTCTAGCACAAGGTGAGCTGGTTGGACTAACTTGATCCCAGTGGGGTTTAAGTCTACCCTAATACTTCAGGATTCTCTTGTTCGTTCGGTTGGACTTGTGGAGGGTTTGACACAAGCTGGGTTACTTCATGTGGCAGCGACGACTTCTCACAATGGGAGGGGGAGTAGTATAAACTCCCGCTACTCATATTGCTGAGCAGGTTGTTTCCATGTGTCAGACACCTAGAGTAGTACAGATTGGGGGTACATCCTCCTGTTATTATTGTTAGACCAGTAATAGAGGCCACTATGTCTGAGGAGGAGCAGAAAAGGTTTGATCGAATCGGGAATATGGGTCCTCCATAGTTTGATGGTGATCCTTTGGCTGATGCATGGGAATTCTTATATGGTTGTCAAGAGATGCTGCAGAATCTTGGTTTGGTTGAGTCGATGCATTCTAGGTATGATTCTAAACACATTCGAGGACGAACGTTTATGTAAGAGGGGGAGAATATAATGACCCGGCCGGTCGTTTTGTGTATTAGAGCATCGTTCCCCTATTTGATACTTTCCGTATGTTTGTTTGCTATTTTGTGACTTGTGGAGTAGTTGGTTTGGCTTCAGCGAGGTTTGAGAGTGAATTAAGACACTTAGTCTCATTTTGGAAGCATAAGTTATAAGAGCTTACCGAGGTTTGACTTTTGAGTAAACGCATTTGGATTGGTGATTAGATGATTCCGATAAGTTCGTATGGTGATTTTGGACTTAGTCGTATGTTCGGAATGGGATTTGGTGTTTAGAGGGTTTTGGTCCTATTTGCCGAAAGTTGACAATTGAAGGCTTACAGAGCTCTTAAGTTTGACCAGGAGTGGACTTTGACGATATCAGACTTGGATTATATTTTCGGAACATGAAATAGGTTTGTTTCGTCATTTGAAACTTGTGTGCGAAGTCTAGATGTAATCCAGATTTGTTAGGCTTGAATCGGTCACTTGGTTAAAAGTTTGAAGTTTTTGAACTTAAGAGAAAAATTTTGATCATTGATTCTTGGTTTTGATGTCATTCGTGGTGTTTCGAGCCCTTGGATAAGTTAGAATTAGGTATATGTACTTGTTGGTATGATTGGACGGGGTCCTGGAGGGTAGGGTGTGATTCGGGTTGCGTCAGACCATTTCCGTTTGTTTAGGAATTGTTGGTTTTCTGGTGCAAGTTGAATCTTCGCAATCGCAGGGAGAGTCATGGATCGCGGATAAGGAGAGGTTGGTAGGTGGTTTGTTCATTGCGTTCGCGACTCAGGGATTGCATTCGCATAGTGGAATGAGTAGGTGCATGGCGATCGCGTGGGAGCGACCCAGTTTATGTAGGGTCTAAGCCTTGCTGGGGTCGCTGGTCTCCACGTTTGTGAACAAGGCGTCGCGTTCGCGGAGTAGAGGCTGTTTGGCTTTCTCAATCGAGTAGGGTGATTTTGGGCAGCAGCAGATTTGTGCTTCGCGATTGGGAAGCTTTGTACTACTATCGCAAAGAGTATGTTTGGGCCGACCACTTAAGTGGCTTATTTCGAAATTTAGCCCGTTCTTTCATAGACTTCGAGAGTTCAAGATTTTGAAAAGAAATTTCACTATTCCATTAGAGGTAAGAAATTTTCACTCGGATTTGACTTTATGTATTGATTTTCTATGGATTTCTTTACCTATAACGTAGATTTTAAAGTGAAATTTGGGATTTTTTTCAACAACTTAAGAGGGTTTATTTTGGGGATTTGAGTATTGATTTGAACTTGATTTTGGAATATAAGTACATATTTGGACTCGTGGGGTTATGGTAGTCGATCTACCCCTTGATACTAGTTTTGACCTTGAGGGTCGGGTTAACTTTTATTAGCTTTTGGAGATTTGATTAATGATTCAAAATTGGAATTGATTTCTATGGCTATGTTTGACGTTATTGGGTTGTATTTTGACTAGAGTGAAGCCGCTTGGAGTTGGAGTTTTGACAATTTTGCATTTTTGGTTGAATTCTACTACCGGGTGGAGGTACATCCTTGACTAACCTTTTTAAGAGGAAAACCTCTAGAATTCGACTTGATTGTTATGTGTTTAAAGTACTGGAGGTGGTGTATATGTAGGGTGGCCTATGTATATACACATACCAAGCTTATATCATGTCCGGGATAGAATTGAGAAATTTTATGCCTTGTTTTGTTATATACTCATCTTGATTAATGAACTGTTGTCTTATATGACTATGTTCGCTCTCTTATATATGTTAGAGATCATGCCTAGGTTTATGATTGTTTATGAAGTCATGGGAGCTTATTCTTCATATGTTGAATTGCTTGATTCATCAGCAGTCTGATAGAAATTCCATGAGTACATACCAGCTTGGTCATTAATATGTCCTTGTGCATCTTTCATCTAAATTTATTGAGCATATGCAAACGTATTATATATGGATACTTGATTTGTGCTGTGATTGTGGCCGAAAGTTAAAGTCGTGCTGATGAAGCACAGGACATGATGACCGGATATTTGATTATAAGAGAGCTATCAAGCTTCATTTTGCGCTAGGATAAGTCTGTCTCTCTAGAATTAGGTGATAACCCATGTTACTTTGGGCCCTGTGAGCTAAGTCAATACATTGTGTATCAGGCTGATACATGGATTTTTTATCAGGTTAAGGTGATACATGAATTGCGTATCATGGTACACGTATCGTGTTCCGCTTACGGTAAGAGAGAGAGTTTTGAACATGCATATAAATCCTTGACTCATGTAGATCAACATCTTAGTGGCTCATGACTTGTACTACCAATTCTTGGGATATTGTATTGAAATTCAACTTTTTCACTTATTGATTACTTATGATTTCATTAGAATTATGTAACTATTGTTTGGTTTACCTAGCGGGTAGAGTTAGCTGCCATCACGACTAACTAAAATTTGGGTCGTGACATGCAAGGGAAATCTTTTCATCTCTTTCAGCTTCTTCTCTTAAATCTTGTCCTTCTTGATCTCTTTTCATCTCATGATCTTTAAATCACTTTGATCCTTGAAAATCCAACATTTCCCATTATATTTGGGTATTAAATAGTTATTTTTACCTCAAGAACTAAAGTAAAAGATAGTCAAAATTGGCTAAAATTCCCACTTAACAGTATTGAGTACGGATCACTCTGTGCCCATAGTGCCAAGTGCAGCCATCATTTTACCCTATTTCAGCAATATCTCAAGAAACCATTCAAATCGAGTTTTGTGATTTTCTATTTTATTCTTTACTATTTTGGAGACTTGGGAGTTCGATTTTGGAGGATGTTGACATAAACCTTCATCTATAAATTTTGGATAAGTAATTTTAACTTGGATCTTTATTTCATGAATTTAACCTGAGACATATCATCTGAACATGGATTCAAGGTGAAATAAGGGAATTTAAAGACCTATAGCTAGAATCACCTAAAATGAGTTGTAATCATCTAAATAGACTCCAAATGAAAATCTAGTCATAGATTTTGACTGGTGTGGTTATGGGTCACTAGGATTTGACTTTAGTTTTAATGTTTGATCTATGAGCTCGGGGTTAACTTTAGAGTTGACTTTATCTTAGACCGACATTTAAATTACAGAATTGATTCCATTAGCCTTGTTTGAACTGTTAAGCACTCTTTTTCATCGATTGACCTCGTTTGGATGATTCAGAGCAAGGAACGAAAATTCTTGGAGGTTGAATCTACCTATGTACCGAGGTAATAAGTTAAGACTTTGATCTCCATGAGAAAAATTTTCCCTAATTGACTTGTTTTCTATATGTGAAGTATTTGGGAGTAACATATATGTGATGTAGCGAGTGTATATGTGCATTTCATGAGTTTTTATGCTTTGGACAGAATGATAAACTTGCGTGCTTTATATATCTTGTTTAACTTGTTATATGATTACTTGAGCATCTTAATCATGCTAGTATAATGTTATAGGCATCATTCACATGCTAGTTTAACATTATAGACTTCATGTACATGTTTCGTATGATTGAACCATTTATTTATACATCGTTTATATGCACCATGTTTGGATGTATTGTTCTTACTACTTGTTTGAGATTGTTATGAGTTCTGGAGCTATAAGGACATGTGGATTCATGTTCATGAAGGGCGTCTGAATTCATGTTCCTATTTGAGTTATCAGTTAGGACGTGTGAAATTTACGTTCCTATAACATGTGAATATGGATCCATTGCTCATAAATTACTTAATCACCCCTGCTATATCCGGCAGTGTGCGCACATGTTTGTTTCTCATACCATTGATTTTAGTGTAAAGGTGGAAGCTTTACTTCGTGTAAGTGATTCATTGTGCATGGTCATGCATTCTCACATGCTTTACTTGTGCATATCATCTGATTATGTTATTTATATGCATCAGAATTATACATTGGTCTTGTTGATGGATAGTTGTCCTTTAATATCCGAGTCACAATGTGCATATCTTATAGAGATACTTTTGTGCCTTATCTCTTTTACTGTTATAGATAGGAATCGCACAGGTTAAAAAGTTAGTATCTTTTTGATAAACTATTGCCATTACTTTTTTAGGTACAGTTGACAATACTTATTGAGTAACTGTTATCGTAATTATACTACAACTTTTCATATTTTTATGCAGGTGCTGAACCAGATACTAGCAGGACCCCGGAGGGAGATTAGGAGCTTACATTCGAGATATGACGGTGAGCCGCTTGCTTGATTCGCAGTGCCTTAGGGCCACCTTTTACTATTTTCTTTCTCTTCAGACTGATGTATTTTGAGATAGCAGTATATTGTCATTATTTAGTAGCTCATGACATTGTATTAGTAGTCATAAGGGTATATGTTTACCCTCAAAATCAGATAACAATTGAATTTTACGTGGTTTTAAGGATACGTGATCTAACTTGATGCAAAATGAGAAATCAGATCAACATTAAAATAATAGATGAAAAAGTAAATGCAAACCACACAAGTTGAACAATCTTAGCCTTGAAGATTAATCATCCTCGAGTCAAAAATGCTTTTATCGATGTCGGAATAGAATGATAAGATAATAAGAACTAAAAATAATAATATTTTGCTTTGTGATGTGTGTTACAGTGTGTTGAATGAATCAGACCCCCTTTTTATTGTAGAGTAGTCCTACTATAGGTACATTTCTATAAAAGGTAAAAATCTCTTGATTTGTTGATTGCTGAATCCTTGTTGATACGTGCCGAGATTCTCGCTGTAATATCCGACTGGTAGCGGATATTTCGGTCTTCTATTAGTTATCTCCGAGCTTGTTTGAGGCTATGGTCGACACCAGATTTTATGTTCCTCGAAGGTAGGCTTTCCGACCTCGGGTTCTAGCTCGACGGGACTCGAGGTCGATCTTCAATTCTTGGTCGCGATGTTCCAAGCCTAAACCATCAAGTTGTAGTCTAGCTCGACTTCGATTGTGTACAGATAGTCCCCTCATTTTTCAGAGAGTAGACGACGATAAATGACATGAACTTCCGATCCTGACTTTGATATTTTGTGACAGAAACGACAAAGCAGTCAAAACGTCATGTCAGTCTAGTCTTAATGGCAATAAATGCCAGTCAGTTGTCGGTCGGCCACTCCCAAATGTGAACAATCGCCGAGAGACTATAAATACCCCCTTATTAGTTCATTCAGACTTTACTTTCAAACCTTCTACCTCGTATCTTAGAAATTTCAACACTCCCAAGCATCAATTTTTTGGTTACTCTGAAATTCTTTTTAAAAACATTTGTTTTTCTTTTATCCCAAACCATCAAGCATACTCTTTTAACTTCCTCTTTTTCCTTCATTATCAAAAATAAAAAAATGGTGAAGACCTCAAAATTCGTTCCCCAAAAAGTAACTCCCTCTGTCTCGCGACCAGCTGAAGAAGAAAATCTTTTGTCTGCTGCTACTAAGGAACCGACACCGGAGCCTCCCTAAAGATGTTCGTTCCTGCAGGGTGCCCGACCAGTGCTGATTTCAAGATCGAGAAAACCTCCTTGGTACTGGGTCGGTGCGAACCGGTCTCGAGATATATATGCTCGGTCACCAATAGCTTCCTCTCCAAGGTCAAGGAGGATTGCAACTGGGTTGATAAGCACGTTGTGGTTCCTACGCCCGAGGAAGCGATTACCACCCACGTGGAGGGTTTATTAAGTGTTTACACTTATCCCTTTACATTGGGCCCCTTGGATCCGGTCATCATCGCCTTTGGTAAAAGGTACGAGGTGACCCTCGGTCAAATTCATCATTCTTTCTGGAGGATAGTAATTCTCATCCGCTTCTTTGTAAACAAAATCGAGGGATGTCCCTTCACAATCCATCATCTCATGCGTCTGTACAGTCCCCGACACTATCGAGGGGGATTAATAAAACTTGCCCGTCGGGCCAGTAAGGCCCCGTTCTCGAGCATCGACAAGGATCAAGATCGAGGCTGGTTAGGCCGATTCGTCCGAGCGAATGACCTCGAATTAAATCCAGGCCGAGGATATGCAATTTCCTAAGAAATGGAATATGAAACGTAAGTATAACTTTGCCTTTAAGAATACAGTTATCGCTTTTGCTTTTCCTCCCTTCTCATTGTTGTTTTGTGGTGGTGCAGCTATTGCTCAGATGCCGGATGCAGTTCCTCGACTCAAGGAGTGGGTCGAGGGCATCGTGTCATAGAAATCATATTTCGAGCGCGTATGGCGCAAACTTTCGAAGGGTCGATGGGAGGCCTGTTCTCACGGTGAGGTTCCGTTTTCGTGCGGACAACACTTTGGTTTTTCCGTATTGCTGAGTCCTTACTCATTTTCCTTTTCTTTACAGGTCTTCCCAAGGATGTTACAATGAGGCCTCCATCTGGTGGCGAGGATTGCCCTCCGAGTCCCCTACTCCGAGACAAGGTGAGGAAAAGAAGAGAAAAAGGGCTCCGAGTTCTCCGAACTCGAAGAAGAGAAAACGAAAAGGAAGTTGGTGCATAAATCCAAGGAAAGCACCAGCACCTGGGAAATCCCATCGGACTCACTCGATCGAGTGAGGGACGAGTCTGAAGAAGAAGAAGAAGCTTCCAAGTTGATGACCTGCGTGAGAAGCGGCACTGAACTACCTCAAACCAGGGTGGTTGATGAAGGGGCAGTGGCCGAGGCTTCCGAACTAAAGAGGAGCGAGGCCGTTTTACCCTGAGCAGGGTAGGTCGACAAATAGACCATGGCCGGTGCTTCTCGGGCAAAGGATAATGCCCCGAAGGATGCACTTTGGGTGATAGATCTCTCCGAGTCTCCTTCATTTACTGACTAAATGATCAACGCGGCCCAGATGCGGAAAGGACGCCCAAATGAGGGGCCCCAAGGGGCGGAGGACCTTTTTAACAATTTCTTTAACGGCTTAGATTCTATTGCCTCGGAGGACGTCATCGGATTGAGTGACTTACCGGTGCCAAACAAGATACCATCCTCGGGAGCCATCGGCCCTTCTTCAATTCCGAAGTTAGTAAATCGGTCCTATGTTCCGAGTGCAGATCCTAACCGGAAGCGGTCAATCATTATGTCTATCCCTAAGGATGCTCGGGTTCTCTCCGCCCCCCGTAGGGGTTGCCAGTTATCTTCGATGGTTGATGACCGAAGAGGATCAAGCCAAGATGGATGAGGTGGAAGTGCTCTGCCTGTTCAACGAAGCACAACAGGCGTTAAATAGAGTAACTTTGGATGCCTCTTCTATGCACTTATATTAAGTCTCAAATAATCGTAATATTTTTCTTTGGGCTTGCAGGCCTCGGTGCTTCATCACGAGACTTTTCTCCGATATTGGGAAGAGTTAAACCATCACGAGGCCGAGAAGAGGGAGCTTACTGAGAAGAGGGATGCTTACAAGCTTCTCAGTGAGAAACTCCAGGTTGAGCTAGAAGCGGCTCGGAAGGAGCATGCGACCTGGTCGAGCAAGCAAGAAGAGTTTTTGAAATTAGTGACGATGAGTCAGAACAGTGGCTAACGGTCCGTACACGTAGGTTCAAAAGAAAATTGACTAGATCGAGCAGCTCCAAGTGGAGGTGAATACGGTAAAAGTTGAAGCCGAAGAATGGAAAACAAACATGGACCACCTGGCCTCGAAAAGGACACTGCCCGTGCCCAATTGGCTTCGGTTGAGGTCCAGCTATGGGCTGCAAAGGAAAAAGCCTTGGTACAAGACAAAAATATCGAGGAGCTCCAATCTTAGTTGAGCTCGGTGGTCTCCGGTCAAGAAAATCTAGCCAAGGAGTTTGAGGCGGCCAATTTAGAGGTCGCTGTGGCCAAGATCGAGGCTGATGAGAGGGTGGGCCAGCACAAGGCCGATGCCGAGGTGGCTCAGGACCAAATGAGAAGTATAGTGGAGCATACGAAGTGGCAATCTCAAATGGAGGCCCTCGAGGGAGTTCATGCTCAGGGTTTTGACTTATTAGCTGAAATCAAGAATGCCGAGGTGTTCGAAGCCAAGGCCATGAAGCTGGCTTATACCGAGGAGGAAGATTCCGATAGGTCTGAAGATCCAGGTGAGTTCGAAGGCGACGGAGACCCCGAAGGTGATGATGCAGCCCCTGGCGAAGACTAGGCCACTTAGGATCCTTTCAGCTGTTTTTGTCGTTGCTTTTCGAGGCCGTTTGACCTTTGTATAATTTTGTATCGGGGCTATTTGGCCCTTGTAAAATGAATTTTGGATATGACTATATAAGATTTCTTTACCTTTCACAACTTTTGTATTTTTCCCTTTGCTTTATTATTTGTATTTGCAAAGATTGAAATGCCTTAGCATGAAATAATTAGGTTATGTTTGAAGGTTCAAATAGACTTTGCCTTTAACATTATTCTATTTTAAGGCATCGTGGGGATTCGGTATCACCAGAAACTTTTTTCTCAAAGTAGTTTAGATTATAGTTTGCCGAGGACAGCTTTTAGAACCGGTTATGAAATTTGTTTGAAGGCCTTCTTGTTGTTACGGGTCTCGGACGCCTCAACCGTGTTAATAAGGCCGTAGCCTTTTTAATTCGAGTGTCGCCCAGTAGATTTGCTATCCCGAGTTATTCGGGCTTGCCTAAGATAAGAGTCTCCGAGTGGGAGTAGCCGTAGCCTTTGAAATTTGGGCGTAATAGGTCTTATGCCCCCGACGTCTAATATCTTGGACCGTCCGAGTTTGTTTTCGGAAGACAGTCCCTGAGTGAGAGAGTGATTGTTCGAACTCGGGTTAAGGCAGTCCTTGGGCTCGATACCTTGAGGGGATTGGATGTAGAAATTCCTTAAGAAATGCAAGAAAAAATTTTAAAGGACAAGATGTTTGCAAGGAAGAGACTTCTTTTTATTCTTGTGCATAATAGTTGTACATGTGTACATGCTTTGTGCCAGGGTTCGAGCAGTCTGTGGGCATGGTTCATTTGACAGTTTGGCCCTTACAATGAATTCTATCGATCGAAACCCTTCAATCTTGAAGTCTCTTTCTATGCTAAAGTCGATATCCGAGGGGAATGCTCCCCAGTATTCGGGGTTGATCGAAGAGAGGCCTCGAATGCTGTTGTGATCATCCTCACCAGTTCATAGTCAGCCTTCAATTCTAAGTTAGCACGATTTACTGGTTACCTCATAAAACCTTGCCGTCAAACCAATTTGGGACAAAATCGGTTATAGGGAAAAAGAGAGCAACGCGTGGTTTCAGACCTAAAATCTCGTATCGTCCCTTGTTGGTTACCTGAAAGCGTTAGTTTAAAATGTAAATAAAGGAAATAACGGGACCATACCTTAGCAGTAATATCGCTTCGAGTGCGTTATATTTCAGTTGTTCAGTGTTGCTAGCCGCCCATTGTTCTGAGTTTGTAGGATCCTTTTCCGATGATATCGATAATTTGGTAGGGTCCTTCCCAGTTCGGTCCCAATTTCCCTTTGTTTGGGTTTCGGGTGCTCAGTGTGACCTTTCTTAGTGCCAAGTCCCTGGTATTGAAGTGTCGAGGGTTGGCCCTTCGATTGTAATACCTTTCGATCCGCTGTTTTTGGGCGGCCAACAGGACAAGGACGGCTTCGCGCCTTTCATCTAATAGCTCCAAGCTCGTACTCATAGCCTCGTTGTTTGATTCCTTTGTTGCATATCGAAATCTGATACTTGGTTCTCCAACCACGACCGGTATCAAAGCTTCGGCGCCATAAACCAAAGAAAACGTGGTAGCCCCTGTACTGGATTTCGAGGTCGTACGATATGCCCATAGGACTTCGGGTAGTATTTCCTTCCATCTTCCTTTGGCGTTGGTTAACCTTTTTTCTTAGGCTTTGGAATATGGTTTTGTTGGTAGATTCAGCGTGTCCATTCCCACTAAGGTGGTTGGGTGTTGGCAGGATCCTTTTGATCTTGTGGTCTTCAAGGAATTTGGTTACTTTATTGCCGATGAATTGTTTCCATTATCGCACACAATCTCGGCCGGCATTTCGAATCGGCATATGATGTGGCCCCAAATGAAATCAATGACTTCCTACTCCCTGACCTTCTCGTACGCCCGGGCTTCCACCCATTTAAAAAACCAGTCAGTCATAAACAATATAAATTGAGCCTTACCGGGTGCCCATGGAAGGGGGCCAACGATGTCCATTCCCCACTTCATGAACGGCCATGGTAACAAAATTGAATGCAGCAGCTTCCCATGTTGATGAATCATCGGAGCATCTATGGCATTCATCACATTTTCGAACGAACTCTTTTGCGTCTTTTTCCATGTCGATCTAGTAGTAATGGCTCTGACTATTTTTCAAACCAACGATTCGGCGCCCGACTGATTTCCACAGGTACCTTCATGATTTCCCTCAAAACGTACTCAGTATCCCCCGGCCCTAGACATATTGCAAGTGGGCCATCGAATGTTCTTCTTAACAGGGTTCCATCTTCAGAAATGCTAAATCGGGCTGCCTTTGTAATCAGAGCCCTCGATTCTTTAGGATCCAAGGGATGTTTACCGGTCCTGAGGTATTCCACGTATTTATTCCTCTAGTCCCAAGTTAGGCTCGTTGAGTTGATCTCGTCGTGGCCTTTTTCCACCACCGATCTCATAGTTGTACGACTTCTCCCGAGTTGAACTCGTCGTCTTCGACCGACGACCCCAGGTAAGCGAGGGCATCGGCCTCGCTGTTTTGATCCCGAGGTACATGTTGCAAAGTCCATTCTTTGAACCGATGTAATGTCACCTGTAACTTGTCCAAGTATATTTTCTTTCATTCTTCTCTGACCTCGAATGTTCCATTAACTTGGTTTACCACAAGGAGGGAGTCGCACTTGGCTCTGATCACCTCTGCCCCCAAGCTTTTGGCTAGTTCAAGGCCTGCATGCATGGCCTTATATTCGGCCTCATTGATAGTCAATTTCACTGTCTTAATAGATTGTCTAATTATATTAACTGTTGGTGGCTTTAGTACGATGCCATGTCCAGACCCTTTTGCATTTGAGGCGTCGTCCGTATAGAGGGTCCAGATTCCCGAGGAAGTTCCTGAGTTAATGAATAACTTTCTTTCGACCTCGGGTATTAGGACCGGCATAAAGTCAGCCACAAAGTCTACGAAAATTTAAGACTTAATGGAGGTTCGAGGTCGGTACTCAATATCATACGCACTTATTTCAACGGCCCATTTGGCCAATCGGGCCGAGAGTTTAGGCTTATGCATAACGTACCTCAACGGGTAAGTAGTTACGACACATATGGGGTGACACTGGAAGTATGGTTTTAGCTTCCTAGAGGCGTTAGCAAAGCGAGCGCTAGTTTTTCTAGGTGAGGGTACCTAGTCTCGGCCTCACCTAAGGTCCTACTAACATAGTAAATTGGAAATTGCATACCTTGCTCTTCCTGAACTAGGACTCCACTTACTGCTATCTCCGAGACCGCCGAGTACAAGTACAGTTGTTCGTCTATTTTTGGTGTGTGAAGCAGCGGCGGGCTCGATAAGTACCTCTTGAGTTCCTCCAAAGCTCTTTTGTATTCCGGGATCCACGAGAAGTTATTTTTCTTCTTCAATAGTGCGAAGAATCGGTGGCTCTTGTCGGATGAGCTTGAAATAAATCGCCCCAGGGTGGCTATGCGCCCGTTTAACCTTTGCATGGCCTTTATGTTGTCCTGAGTGTGATATCTTTGATGGCTTTGATCTTATCGGGATTGATCTCGATTCTCCGATTGGATACCATGAATCCGAGGAATTTACCCGACCCAACTCCAAATGCACATTTTTTTGTGTTCAGCTTCATATTTTATAGCTTCAGTATGCTGAAGGTTTCCTGCAAATGTTTTAAATGGTCCACTGCTCACAAGGACTTAACTAACATGTCTTTAATGTAAACTTCCATTGATTTTCCTATTTGTTCTTCGAACATCCGATTTAATATGTGTTGGTTTATGGCACCAGCATTTTTTAATCCAAACGGCATTACGTTACAACAGTATGTGTCGTATTTAGTGATGAAGGAAGTTTTTTCCTGATCACCCGGGTCCATCCGTATTTGGCTGTACCCGGAATAGGCGTCGAGAAAACTGAGGATCTAGTGGCCAGCCGTGGCATCAATCAAACGATCGATGTTGGGCAAAGGAAAAGAGTCTTTGGGACATGCCTTATTCAAATCTTTTTAATCTACATACATTCTTAGTTTATTTTCTTTTTTAGGGACTACCACTACTTTTGCTAACCAATCCAATTATTTAACCTCCCGAATATACCATATTTTATGGTGTTTAGATACCTCGTCCTTGATGAAAGCGTGCTTGATCTCGGACTGGGGTCTCTTCTTCTTTTTGACCGGGTGAAACTCTAGGTCCAGGCTTAGCTTGTGAGTGGTTATCTCCGCGGGAGCCTTGTCATGTCAAGGTTGGACCAAGTGAAACAATCTTCGTTAGTTATAAGAAAGTGAATGAGTTTTTCCCCGAGCTCAGAGCTTAAACCCGTACCCAAGTATGCCTTTTGATCGGGAAAGCGTTCTCGAAATATGACTTGTTCCAACTCCTCAGCCGTCGATTTAATGGCGACGAAAACATCAGGGGCTATAAAAGATCTAGGAACCGCATAATCATCATCCTCGCCTTCCTTTTGTTTGTCCGAATCTGTTGAGGATAGTATCAGTGATTGCTATTTGACCCCGTTTCTGACCATCTGGTTTGGATCCTTCGATGTTGAGACTGTAGACACCGATATCACCTCCTCGACTGCGAACATTTTGTTTGCAGTCAGTTGTTCACCGTAACTGTTTTGACTCCACCATGTGTTGGGAATTTCAGTGCCTGGTGCAGTGTCGAGGTCACCGCCCTCGTGTTGTGGATCCATGGCCTTCCAAATAAAGCATTGTACCTCATTTCTCCTTCAATCACATAAAATTTAGTTTCCTGGATGGTCCCGACGGTGTTTACTGGTAACGTCATTTCGCACTTAGTGGTCTTACATGCCATCTTGAATCCATTTAGAACTCGAACTGCAGGCACGATTTTGTCTTGTTGACCGAGCTGCTCCACGACCCTCGATCGAATGATGTTGGCCGAGCTACCTGGATCAATTAACACACGTTTAACCCAAATTTTATTTATGAGTACAGATATTAAAAGTGCATCATTGAGGGGCTGTATGATCCCTTCTGCATCCTCATCGCTAAAAGATAAAATTCCTTCTGGTATATAGTCTCGAGTTCGTTTCTCCCTAGTGATGGATACTTTGGTGCATTTCAATATAGGCTCCTGTGGGACATCAACCCCACCGATGATCATGTTAATGACGTGCTGAGCTTCTTCTTGTTGTGCTTGTTTGGTAGAATCCATGTTCCTAATATGATTCTTCGCTCGGTCGCTCAAGAATTCTTGAAGGTGCCCATTGTTGAATAGTCGGGCTACTTCCTCTCTTAACTGTCGACAATCTTTCGTTCTATGACCGTGACTGCCATGATATTTGCACATCTAGTTAGGATCCCTTTGGGTCGGATCGGATTGTAGGGGCCGAGGCCATTTGGTATCTATGATGCGCCTGATAGCGGCAGCATCAACATTAAAGTCATATTCCGATAGCCTTGGCGCTTCTTTAGGCCCGACGGACCAGTCAAAGCCATTTTTGGTCGTGAGTCCTCGGTTGCTTTGACCTTGGTCATTTCTCCTTTAGTTTTTATGGAGTCCTACTCGGACACACTGCTTCTCCGATCTCCAATATATGGCTGGTACCGATCCCTGTTTGGCCTTGGTTCACGATCGATGTCTCTCTTGACTCTATCGAGTGTTCTGACGGGATAGACAGACCCCGAAGGGGACACGAGTTGATGATTGATATCGGTTATGCATGTCGGCCCATGTAACGGCTGGGTTTTTTATCACGTTTTGCTTCAGCTGCTATGAAGCCATCGAGCTTCGAATATTGAGTCCCTGAGTGAAAGCTTGAACAGCCCAATCATCAGCGACCGGCGGCAGATCCATATGTTCCATTTGAAATCATGACACGAATTCCCTGAGCATCTCATTGTCTCTCTGTTTGACTTTGTAAAGGTCCAATTTTCTTTGTCTCGACCTTGATGGCACCAGCTTGTGCTTTTACGAAAGAGTCTGCAAGCATAGTAAAGAGTCAATAGAATTAGGAGGTAAGTTGTGATACCATATCATAGCTCCCTTTGACGATGTCTCCCCAAATATTTTCAGCAGAACAGACTCAATCTCATCGTCCTCCACGTCGTTCCCTTTGATAGAACATGTATATGATGTCACATGCTCGTTAGGGTCTGTTGTTCCATTATACTTAGGTATTTCGGGCATACGGAATTTTTTGGGGATCGTCTTCGGAGCCGCGCTCGAATGAAAAGGTTTTTGCACGAACTTCCTGGAATCCAGTCCTTTCAATATGGGAGGTGCTCCTGGGATTTGGTCTACCCTAGAGTCGTAGGTCTCCACCGTTTTGTCGTTAGCTTCGATTTTCTTCTTCCCTGATTCTATCCGCTTTCTCAGCTCCTTGAGCATCTTTATAATCTCGGGGTTAGCCCCCAATTCATGTTCATTTGACCATTCTATGACCGGTTCATCCCTGCGGGTGACTTCCCGGGGCAGATCGGGCTCAACCCTGCTCGGTGCACGTCTTTGGTTCTGTAATTAAGCTATCGCCGCCTGTTGAGCCTGTAGCATTTGAAAGATCACCCATAGACTGATCCCGTCTCCTTCAATGTTTTGTGTGTTTCGAGTTGCCGTTCGCATTCCACCACGAACGCTATTTTCAGGGTCGGTAGGCAAATTTGCATCGATAGCCACATGTGAATTAGCGTCAATCGGGTCTGCGATCAGAATTCCAATGGGATCAGCAGGTGGTACCTCATTTCCGGGCGCTATGTTGTTATTTTCACCTTGATGATCGGACTCGTTGTTAACATGCAGGGGTGCTAATTGAGAGTTCGACATTTTATATTTTAGTCTGGAATCAAAGACACTTCAAAGAGCAATTGTAAAGTAGTGTGTGTTATGGAGATTTGTATCAAATAACCCCTATTATCCTTAGCCCCACGGTGGGCGCCAAACTGTTTACCCTCAAAATCGGATAAGAATTGAATTTGTACGTGGTTTTAAGGATACATAATCTAACTTGATGCAAAATGAGAAATCAGATCAATCTTGAAATAAATGATGAAAAAGTAAATGCAAACCACACAAATTGAACAATCTTAGCCTTGAAATTTAGTCGCCCTCAAGTCAAAATGATTTTATCGATGCCGGAACAGAATGACAAGATAATGAGAACTAAAAATAATAATATATTGCTTTATGATGTGTGTTACAGTTTGTTGAATGAATTATCAGACCCCCCTTTATATAGTAGAGGAGTCCTACTCTAGGTATATTTCTATAAAAGGTAAAATTCTCTTGATTTGCTGATTGCAGATTTCTTGTTGATACGTATCGAGATTCTCGCCGTAATATCCGACCGGTCACGGATATTTCAGTTTATGTTAGTTATCTTCGAGCTTGTTCTAGGCTAAGGTCGACATCGGATTTAATGTTCCTCGAAGGCAGGCTTTCCGACCTCGGGTTCTAGCTTGATGGGACTCGAGGTCGATCTTCAGTTCTTGGTCGCCACATTCCAAGCCTAATCCACCAAGTTCTAGTCGAGCTCGACTTCGACCGTATGCAGTATTTTAGTCCTTTCTTCATTGTATTGAACCTCCGTATGTTGTATTATCTATTCTACTACTGGTAGACTTTATTATAAATTATCTTGTTCTTGTTTATCATTTTGATTAGTTTATCTAGCGGGTTGCTTTTGATTGGTTTATCTAGCGGGTTGAGCTAGGTGCTATCACAGTTTGGGTAAAGTCAATCGTGACAATTGATGTCGTAACTAAGTAAATAAAAATGTATTCTATCTTACAGCATAAGCTGTTAAATAAGATAATCACATATTTCAACACAATCAATATTGATCGTTGTTTTTACAGAGTGGAGCGCCGTTCAACACAATCAATATTCATTGTTTTTACAGAGTGGAGCACTGTTCAACACAATCAATATTCATCTTTGCTTTTACGGAGTAGACTCCCGTCCTTTCGGTTTCGACAGTTCTAAGTCATTACCGTATAATACTAGTAAGGAGATTAACTTTCCAGTGAAGTATTTCTAAAACTAACTAAACAAAGAACATCAAGCCTTCTTGTAGAAAGCACCTAACTCGAGCGAACTTCAGCATTTTAGTGCTTGAGGTACTATATCTATCGATTACTACATCGAAAAGCAAAAGTTATAGTATTAATCACAAATATTTCATAGGTAAGTGAAATATTCCCCTAGATAAGTCATAATCATCACTTTCATTTTTCTTCTTTAATAAGCCACAAGTTTTGATAATTATAACAAAGCAATCGGTCCATTCCTTGCCCCATCATAGGCACGAAAGCTAATGTATATTTGACAGACGCACATTGAAAAGAATCCAAGAATAAGTTTCTTTTGGAGGCATTTCAATAAGTTGAAGAGTTCGTTCATTTACCTATTAAGCTCTTGAAATATTTTCCGTACACATTATAGATGTTTTCCGCAAGAAGGTATGCAGCTGAGTCTCGAGTAGTTCTACTTCTGGTAGTGGTACTGTCTGAGACTGTCAATTCGACTTGTGTCCATTACTCCTTCCGTCCAAATTTATTTGACACTATTTTCTTTTAAGTTAGTTACAAAAAGAATCATACACTTTTATATTTAGTAGTAATTTTACTTTAAAATGCTTATCGTACCCTTAATGAAATGATAGATAGCCATACGGATATATATATATTACTTATTTTAAATAATAAATTTTAAAACTCTTTCTTTCATAAATTCAAGATCCAGTCAAATACCATCATATAAATTAGAATATCAGGATATCAAATAAACCTTTTTCTAGAGAAGAAAGTTAAAAATTTCTTTGTCAGATAACTAGCTTCAAATGAAGTTCATCCGTCACTATTTATTAATGAATAGTACTCCTTCCCCCCCACGTGAAAGAGAACAATTGATATGTAAATCTGCAACTAAAATTATCTATTTAAATGATGTTCCATAAGATTTTTTTTCTCTTCCAGTAAAAGAATTACTCTCCATGTTTCAATTTAGATATACACTCTTTTTTTATTAGTCCGTTCCAAAAAGAATAATATATTTTTATAATTTGAAATAATTAAATTTTAAATTCTTTATTTTCGGGAAGCTTTTTTATAACCACGCAAATGTTCATGGCCGCACAAAGCTTTTACCCCTTAAGCTTTTAAAACCAACAAGTTTCAAAAGTATTTTTTTTTCTTAAACTTCGTATCGAATCAAACTATCTGGTCTAAATTTAAATGAAGGAAGAAGTTTTTAGGCAACAAGTCTTACCGAATACAATAATATTGGACTAATATCACACGAAACGTCTCTTCGGAATCTTGCAGATAAGCGCACTTCCAAATATTTACTACATCTTAATGCATATGCATTAACCTCTAAACAAAATTAATTTCATATTTCATCTTTTAATCAAGTTCAGCCAAAAGTAAAAGTGTTCAAAGATACTCCAAAAGCATCCGTAAAGAAAGCATCCATAAAGAAAAGGAAAAAAGAGAAGAGAATGAGTTAGTTAGCCAATAATTACATTTTTCTTTTACCTCATATTTAATTGGAATAAATGATGACCCCACGTCTCCATGTACACTCATCCAAGCTAACATAGGGATAAAAAGAATCCCAATACATCAATTGATTGAAAAGAGCATTAATTCTAAAATCTAAGTCTCTATTGAGCGAATGACTTACCATGCACATGTAAAGATGCAAGTGGCCCTTGGCCATCATATATAGGAAGTGGCCCTTTTGTTCAAACTAACTAGTCATAGGGAGACAAATCAAGACAGACCATATAGGGAAAAAATGGCTTGGTTAATTTGTAAAGATGCAACCATTCCACTAACTGAGGAGCAACTGGAGAAAATTCTGAAGAGATATGACAAGAATGGAGATGGTAAGCTGAGTAAGCAAGAGCTGAAATTTGCATTTAAAGAGATGGGCTTACGCTTCTGTGGATGGAAAGCAGGCAGAGCATTCCATCATGCAGACATCAACGGAGATGGATACGTCAACAAAGAAGAGATGCGCGAGCTCGTCAAATATGCTTCTAAATGGGGTATTAGGACCTATTAGTAGTTTCTTAACTGTCAGTTTGTTTACCTTTCTACTATAGTACTTTTTATGTGTCTTTTTTTTTTCTTTCTTTTTTGGCTTCTTGTATTTCTAGAAGTAAGGAAACAAAAGGCCCTTGTTATTTTTGAAAGAAAGGGTTTTGGCTGTATGTTACTTACTACAGTAGTATGCAACTGCAAAATGGTACGTGTATGTCTCTCACTTTATCTTTATCAGTGCGAGTGATGATGCATGCTATGTTTATGTATATTTTCTTTTGAAGCTTTATGCTTTTATTTCTTATTTTAAGTTTTATGAACAGGGTGAAAACAATATATATTATTAGATTACTTAAATAAAATCTTTAGTATCACTTATCCTAAATTTCGAATAACAATTGAATTTATATGTGATTTTAAGGATATGTGGCCTAATTTGATACAAATAATGAATACTATAGCGAAAATTAATTAAGGGATAAATAGAGAAGAAATGCAAACCACCCGAGTTAGACACTCTTGGTCGTTGACTGATCCTTCTTGGGCAGAAACTGACTATAATAGGAATTGAAACAATAAAATGATTTAAGAGAGCAAGAAACTGTTTTCTCATGTAAAAAAGATGTCCTTTAAAATGGTTCAACTCTCCCTTTATGTAGTGGGAAGGTCATACATCTGGTAAACTGCTATACAAGGTAAAAATCTCTACACAAGGTAAAATCCCCTGATTTGCTAATCAAACGGTTCTGTTGATTAGTGCCGAGATTCCCGCCGTCATGTTCATCCCATAACGGATTTTCCGGTTCTCCGTCCTTTAGGTTTAATGATCTTCCCTTGGATATTTTCGGAGTCAGGCTCGATCTAGGATCAGGGGCTCGTTATTCTCGAGGTTGGACATTCTGGCTTCGTATTCCGATTCGATGAAGTTCAGGTTCGATCTTCGACCCTACGCATTTCGAGCCCGATCTATCGAGCAAAAGTTGAAGTCGATACTAACCGTATAGAGTCGAGCCCGATTTTGACCACATATAGGTGGGCCTGACTTCGACTGTATACAGATAATCCCCTCATTTTTTGGAGAGTAACGACGAGAAACAATATGAGCCGCAAATTCTCATTATGATAAGCGACGGTGAACTTATGATGCGCATGACATGAAAATCGAAAACTTCCCATCAGAAAGGACAAATTCTCATTTTGATGAGTGACAGTGAACTTTTGACATACGCGATACAAAAATCAAAAGCGTCCCATCAGAAAAACCTTTTACAGCATCAAGTATGTGTCAGTCGGCGTTCTGCCGCTTTGGGATGCGAATCGCCGTTTTGAGAAGCTATAAGTACCCCCTTTCACCCTTTATATTCAGATGTTTATGCTTTTTTATAAAATTACATTGCTCTCATCTTCAAAACTTCTAACTTTCTGAAAATACCTCTCAATCTATCTTCATGCTATATTTCCCTTGCATCTGTATCTTTTAATTTCTTCATCTGCTGAAAACAATGGCGAAGACTTCAAAATCCATTCCTCAGAAACAAACTCCCTCCTCTTCTCAACCAATTGATGACGTTTCACCTGTATTCATTGAGGAGCCCACAGCGGAGCCCCATCTGAAGGCGTTTGTACCAACCGGGTGTTCGACCAGGGCCGATTTCAAGGTCGATAAAGCTTCCTCGATACCGGGCCGATGTGAGCCAGTCACGAGATATATCTGTTCAATCACCAACAAAGTTCTCAATAAAGTAATGGAAGACTATAACTGGGTTGGTAAATGTGTGGTGGTTCCTGCGCCTAGCGATCACTACCCACGTGGAGGGTTTTTTGAGCGTTTACACTTATCCCTTCACGTTGGGCACTTTGGACCCAATCATTATTGCTTTTTTGCAAAAAGTACGAAGTGACATTGGGCCAAATTCATCCTTCTTTTTGGAGGATAGTCATTCTCCTCCGTTTTTTTGCAAGCAAGATCAAGGGGTATCCTTTCACCGTCGATCATCTCATTCGGCTGTACAGTCCCCGACTCTACTGAGGGGGGTTGATAAAACTTGCTCGTCGGGCAAGCAAAACCCCTTTCTCAAGCATTAATGAGGATAGGGATCGGGGTTAGTTGGATAGATTTGTTCGAGTAAAAACATCGGACCTAATCCCGGCCGAGGATATGCTATTTCCTGAGAAATGGAATATGAAGTGTAAGTGCGGCCCTGCTTATCAATTTGTTCACTGTTCTCCCTTTCGACCTTTTTCTTATCAATTTCTTATGGCGCAGCTATATTCCAGATGCCGGCCGCTATTCCTCATCTTAAAGAATGGGTCGAAGGGATCGTATCCCAGAGACCATATTCCGAGCACACATGGCGCGAACTTTCGAAGGGTCGGTGGGAGGCCCGACTTCATGGTGAGATAAATTACACTCGAGCTTAGTTCCTTATGCTATCAATCTCTAACTTGTTTTACTTTTCCTTTGCAAGTCTATTAAAGGATATCGAGATGACACCTGCGTCCACAGGCGATGAGGTCCCCAGTGAGCCCCTGCTTCAAAGCAGGATAAAGAGAAGAAAGGAAAGGAGGCCCCAAGTTATTCAGACCTCAGAAAGAAGAGACTGAGGAAAACATTGGCTCGCAAGCCCAAGGGAAGTACTAGTGGTCGAGTGTTACCTTCGGACTCGTTACGTCGATTGAGGGACGAGTCCGAGGAGGAAGAAGAAGACTTCGACCTTGTGGCTAGTGAGCTGCCACAACCTCAAGGGCGAGGGGTCTCCAAACCATGGGCTAGTGAAACGGACCTTCGCGAAGCCGGGGGATCCGAGGTGGAGGCAAGAACTAGGGCTTCCCCTGATACGAGGAGAGCTCCGCTGGGAGTCTTAGGTCCTATTGAGATGGTTGATTTTCCCTCTTTCTCGGAATCAACGTTCAATGAGGCCCAAATGGCAAAAGAGCGATCTTCGGGCGGGGATCATAGATCGAAAGACCCTTTCCGTGGTTTTTTCGATAGTGTGGATTCGACGTCTGCAGAAGACGTTCTTGGGCTCGGTAATTTGGAGGTTCTGAGGAAAATTTCATCCACCGATACAAGCGGGATTTCCTTCAGTCTGAAATTGGTCGATCGATTTCTCGCGCTGAATGCTTACCCTGATCGAAAACGAACCATATCTTTCACCATTCCCAAGGATGATAGGGTTTTTCCCGCTCCTATCGGGGGTGGCCAGTTATCTTCGGTGCTTGGTGACCGAGGAAGATCAGGAAAAAATGAACAAAGTGGATGCGTCCTGCCTGTTTAATGAAGCTCAACAGGCGTTGAATCGGGTAATTTCTGATAAGCTCTATTCATTGTCCTTTATCTTGTAATTTAAAGTTTAAATTAATTTTAACATCGTCCTTTATGCTTGCAGGCCTCGGTACTTCATCATGAAGCCTTTCTCCGATTTCGGGAAGAGTCGAGACGCTGTGAACGGCTTGAATGGGAGATGATGAATCTTCGAGCCGAACTGGAGCTTGCCCGCAAGGATAATACTGGCTTGGTCGAGCAAATAGAGCAAAAGCTCGATCAGATTAACCAACTTCGATCTGAGATAAGCACGGATAGAGCTAAGGCCGATGAGTGGAGGAGCAAGATGGATTGGCTGACCTCGAAAAAAGAGACCTTTCAGGCGCAGTTAGCTTCAACAGAAGCTCAGCTTAGAGAGGCAAAGGAGAAAATCTAGGCTCTAACCAGAAACACCGACGAGCTCCAGTCTCGGATCAACATGGTTATCTCAGATCGAGATAATATAGCTAACGAGCTAAAAACGGCCAAGTCGAAAATTACCGTGGTCAAAGCTGAGGCTCATGAGCTGGTGGCCCAATATAAGGCCGATGCTGAAGCCGCTCAAGATCAATCAAGGAATATGGTTGATCATATGAAGTGGCAATCTTGCAGGCTTGTCCTTGAAGAGATTCATGCTCAAGGCTTTGATTTATCGACGGAGATCGAAGATGCCAGGATAGCCGAGGCCGAGGCCAGAAAATTAGCCTTCCCGGAGGAGGATTATTCCGAGGATTCAGGCGGATTTGAAGAATGAGGCGCCTATTTCCTTTCTTTTCTCATGTTTGATATCGTGTATCGAGGTTGCTCGATTTTGTAGAAAGGATTTTCTATGTATATATATATATATATAAAGCTTTTTTGCAACTTTCGAGATACCTTAGCCTTCAAGTACTATTAGTTTGGTATGACTTTAACCTTTAGAGTTTGGGGTATGCCTTAATCGGTCTCGTCCCCCCTCGAGTTCCGTTAACTCGAAACGGCTTTAGCCTTTAGAGTTTCGGGTTTGCCTTAATAGGTCTCACCCCCCCCCTCGAGTTTCGTTAACTCGAAACAGCCTTAGCCTTTAAAGTTCGGGGTTTTCCTTAATAGGTCTTATCCCCCCTAGAGTTCCGTTAACTCGAAACGGCCTTAGCCTTTAAAGTTCGGGTTTTGCCTTAATAGGTCTTATCCCCCCTCGAGTTCTGTTAACTCGAAACGGCCTTAGCCTTTAAAGTTTGGGTTTTTCCTTAATAGGTCTTATCCCCCCTCGAGTAAGTTTGTTGAGATGGATGAGTCCCCGAGTGAGAGAATGGTTATTCGAACCAAAATTAAATATGCCCGGGCTCATTTGATCGGAGGCAGGATGTTTGTATACAAGAGACTTTTCTTTATTCTCGTTCATGTATGTGTGCAATTTGTGTTAGGGTTCAATCAACCTAATTGGGCACGGTTCATTTGATCGTTTGGCCCTTACATTGAATTCTATTGACCTTCGACCCTTTAATCCTAGAAATATCTTCCCAAGCTAAAGTGCGCCCCTAGTATTCGGAGTCGATTGATGATTGGCTTCGAATACTGTCGTCACTGATTTGTTATCGGCCTTCGAATTTAAGTTAGCACGATTTACAAGTTGCCTCATTCAAAAACCTTGCCGTAAAACCCATTTTGGGACAAAACTGGTTCAACAGAAAAAGAGTGCAACGCGTGCTTTCAGACTTAATATCTCATATCCTTCGATTCAGGGTACCTTGTTTAGTACCTGCAAATGTTAGTTCGATGATGCAAATAAAAATAAAGAATAGGGTCGTACCTTAGCAGTAGTACCGTTTCAAGTGACTTATGTTCCAGTTGTTTGGTAGTTGTTTACCATCCACTATTTCGAGCTTGTAGGATCCCTTTCCAATAATTTTAAAGATACAGTAAGGTCCTTCCCAATTTGGTCCCACCTTCCCTTTGTTCGGGTTCCGCGTGTTTGGTGTAACCTTCCTTAGTACTAAGTCCCCAACATTGAAATATCGAAGGTTGGTCCTTCTTTTGTAATACCTTTCGATCCTTTGCTTTTGAGTAGCTAGTCGAACGAGGGCAGCTTCACGTCTTTCATCCAGCAATTCCAAGTTCGTACTCATGGCTTCGTAGTTCGATTCCTCTGTTGCATACCGGAACCTGACACTTGGCTCCCCGACCTTAACCGGTATCAAAACTTCGGCACCATAAACCAAAGAAAAAGGGGTGGCTTCGGTGCTGGGTTTCTCGGACATATGATATGCCCATAGGACTTCAGGTAATATTTCCTTCCATCTCCCTCTTGCATCGGTTAATTCTTTTTGAGATTTCGAAGTATTGTTTTGTTGGTAGATTCGGCTTGTCCGTCCCACTGGGTTAGTAGGGCGTCGATAGGATCCTTTTGATCTTGTGATCTTCGAGGAATTTTGTCACTTTGCTGCCGATGAATTGCTTCCCGTTGTCGCATACGATCTCGGCTGGCATTCCAAATCGGCATTTGATGTGATCCCAAATGAATTCGATCACTTCTTTTTCCCTAACCTTCTCATACACCTGCGCTTCCACCCATTTAGAAAAATAATCAGTCATAAATAGTATAAATTCAGCCTTACCTGGTGTGTACGAAAGAGGGCCAACGATGTCCATCCCCTATTTCATGAACGGCCACAGCTATAGGACTTAGTGGAGTGTCTCCCCGAGTTGATGGATCATCGGGGCCGGCCTTTGGCATTCATTACATTTTCGAACGAACTCCTTCGCATCCTTTTCCATGTCGACCCAATAGTAACCGGCCCTGATTATTTTTTGAATTAGCGGCTCGGCATCGGAATGGTTCCCCGAAGTACCTTCATGGATTTTCCTTAAAATGTACTCAGTGTCGCCCGGTCCCAAACATGTCATGAGAGGACCGTCAAAGTTTTTCTGAATAAGGTTCCGTCATCGGACAAGCTGAATTGGGCCGCCTTCCGGAACTAAGATATTTTACGTACTTGTTCCTCCAATCCCAAGTTAGACTTGTCGAATTGATCTTAGCATGGCCTTCTTTTACTACCGACCTCATGAGCTGTACGACTTTTCCAGAATTGACCTCGTCATCTTCGATCGACGATCCCAAGTTGGCGAGGGCGTCGGCCTCGCGGTTTTGATCCCGAGGTATATGTTGTAAGGTCCACTCTTTGAAGCGATGCAATGCTACTTGTAGTTTCTCTAAGTATCTTGCATTCTCCCTTCTCTTACCTCGAACATTCCATCGACTTGATTTACAACAAGAACGGAGTCGCACTTGGCTTCGATCACTTTTGCTCCCAGGCTTTTGGCTAGTTCTAGGCCTGCAATCACGACTTCATATTCTGCCTCGTTATTTGTTAGTTTCACAGTCTTAATGGATTGTCGAATTGTTTTACCAGTTTGTGGCTTCAACACAATGCAAATTTCGGAGCCCTTCGCATTTGAAGCACCATCTATAAAAAGGGTCCATATTCCTAAAGGAGTCCCCGAGCCAGCTAATAGCTCTCTTTCGACCTCCGGTATTAGGGATGGTGTTAAATCGGCCACAAAGTCTGCCAACACCTGAGATTTGATGGCGGTTCGAGGTCGATATTCAATGTCGTACCCACTTATTTCTATAGCCCATTTGGTCAATCGACCGGAGAGCTCGGGCTTATGCATCACGTTTCTTAATGAGTAAGTTGTTATGATACATATGGGATGACATTGGAAATACGGTTTTAGTTTCCTAGAAGCGCATAGCAAAGCGAGCGCCAGTTTTTCCAAGTGAGGATACCTAGTCTCGCCTTTGCCTAAGGTTCTGCTGACATAATAAATCGGAAATTGTGTACCTTTTTCTTTTCGTACTAGGACTCCGCTTATCGCTATCTCCAAGACTGCCAGGTAAAGGTACATTTGTTCATCCATCTTCGGTGTATGAAGCAATGGCGGGTTCGATAAATATCTTTTGAGCTCTTCCAAAGCATGTTGGCATTCCAGAGTCCATGAAAAGTTGTTCTTCTTTTTCAATAAAGCGAAGAACCGGTAGCTTTTATCGGACGACCTCGAAATGAATCGCCCTAAAGCGGCTATCCGCCCGGTCAGCTTTTGTACGGCTTTCACATTATCTACAACTGTGATGTCCTCTGTAGCCTTGATCTTTTCAGGGTTGATCTCAATTCCACGATTCGAGATCATGAATCTGAGAAATTTACCTGAACCCACACCAAACGCGCACTTTTCCAGGTTCAACTTCATGTTGTACTGCTTCAACACACTGAATGTTTCCTGCAAGTGGTTTAAATGGTCCTCTGCTCGCAGGGACTTAACTAACATGTCGTCAATATAGACCTCCATTTTCTTTCCTAGTTGTTTTTCGAACATTCAGTTTACTAAGTGTTGGTATGTGGCTCCAATATTTTTTAACCAAACGGCATCACATTGTAACAGTATGTGCCATATTTGGTGGTGAAGGAAGTTTCTTCCTGATCACCTGGGTCCATCCGCATTTGGTTGTAGACGGAGTATGCATCGAGAAAACTAAGGGTCTCATGGCCAGCGGTAGCATCGATCATGCGATCGATGTTGGGTAAGGGAAAAGAGTCTTTTGGACATGCTTTATTCAAGTCTTTATAATCTATACACATTCTTAATTTATTCCCTTTTTAGGGACTACTACTATGTTTGCCAACCACTCCGGGTATTTAACCTCCCGAATAGACCCTATCTTTAGAAGTTTAGTTACCTCATCCTTGATGAACGCATGTTTGGTTTCGGATTGAGGCCTCCTTTTTTGTTTGACCGGATGGAACTTCGGATCCATGCTCAGGTTGTGAGTGGTTATCTCCGACGGTATACCTGTTATATCAAGGTGGGACCAACCAAAGCAGTCTTCGTTAGTTATAAGGAATCGAATAAGTTTTGTCCTAAGCTCGGAGCTCAACCCTGAGCCTAGGTATACGTTTTGTTCAGGCAAGTTTTCTCGCAGTGTGACTTGTTCCAGTTCCTTGACAGTCGATTTGCTGGCATCGGAATCATCGGGGGTGATGAAAGATCTGGGAACTCCGTAATCATCATCCTCGATATCTACTTGTTTATCGATGTTTACCGAAGATAGTATCTGTGATTGCTATTGTCTCTTGCTCTCGACCCTTTGGTTAGGAAACATTGGTGTTGGTGTTTCTTCCACCGCAAACATCTCTTTTGCAGCTGGTCGCTCCCCGTAAATCGTTTTCACTCCGTCGGGCGTCGTAAAATTCAGCACCTGGTGTAATGTCGAAGGTACAACCCTTATGTCATGAATCCATGGCCTCCTGAATAGAGCATTATACCTCATGTCCCCTCCGACCACACAAAACTTTGTTTCTCGAATGGTTCCAGCGGTATTTATCGGCAGCGTTATTTCGCCCTTAGTGGTTTCACATGCCATATTGAACCCGTTAAGTACTCAAATTATAGGAACGATCCGGTCCAACAGGCCGAGTTGCTCCACGACCCATGATCGGATTATATTAGCCGAGCCACCTGGGTCGATTAACACACGTTTTACTCTAACTTTGTGTACGAGTACAGATATTACCAGTGTGTCATTGTGGGGTTGTACAATTCCTTCCGCATCCTCCTTGTTAAAATATTAACTCCCCCCCCCCCCAA
>MCJB01010222.1:29520-49575 GCA_002018475.1 Nicotiana obtusifolia | reverse complement strand
CAATCGTGTAATCCCGAGTGTGCTTTTCCCTGGTGATGGATATTTTGGTATGTTTCAGCATCGGACCTTGAGGGGTATCTACTCCACTGATAATCATGTTGATTGTATGTTGAGGTTCTTCCTGGCCTGCCTGTTTATTCCTATTTCCGAAGTGATTTTTTGCTCGGTCACTCAAGAATTCTCAAAGGTATTCGTTATCGAGTAACCGAGCTACTTCTTCTCTCAGATGTCAGCAGTCTTCTATTTTATGCCCGTGAGTGTCATGATATTTGCATATCTGATTAGGATCCCTTTGGGTTGGATCTGATTGCAATGGCCGAGGCCATTTAGTATCTTTGGTGCGACCGATGGCAGATACGATAGTGGCAGCATCAACATTAAAATTATACTCCGATAACCGAGGTGCTTCTTTATGCCCGATGGACCTTTCAAAATTGCTTTTGGTCATGAGCCCCAGGCTATCCTGACCTCGGTCATTTCTCCTTTCATGTCTTGGAGAGTTTTGCCCGGATACCCCAATTTTTCTGTCCTTGTGATACGGTCGATGTCGCTCTCTATTCGATCTTGGTTTGAGATAAGTTTCCCTTTGGATTTTGTCATAAGTTCTAACGGGGTAAATGGATCCCGAAGGGGCTCCGAGCTGATCATCTTCAACTCTGATTTTTGACTGGCATAGGTTATGTACATCAGCCCATGTGACGGCAGGGTATTCCATTAAGTTCTGTTTAAGTTGCTGTGAAGCCGCTGAGCTTCGAACAATAAGCCCTTGAGTGAAATCTTGAACAGCCCAATCGTCTGTGACCAGTGGTAGATCCATCCGTTCCATTTGGAATCGAGACACGAACTCTCTGAGCATCTCGTTATCCTTCTGCCTGACGTTGAAAAGGTCCGATTTTCGCGTTTCAACCTTGACGGTGCCTGCATGTGCCTTAACAAAAGAATCTACAAGCATAGCAAACGAGTCAATAGAATTAGGGGTAAGTTGTGATACCATGTCATGGCTCCTTTCGACAAGGTTTCCCCAAATTTCTTCAACAGAACGGATTCGATCTCGTCATCCTCCAGGTCGTTCCCTTTGATAGTGCATGAATATGCGGTTACATGCTCATTTGGATCGGTCATTCCATTGTATTTAGGGATTTCTGGCATACGAAATTTCTTCGGTATCGGTTTCGGAGTCGCGTTCGGTGGAAAAGGTTTTTTGTACGAACTTTTTGGAATATAGGCCTTTTAATATCGGTGGTGCTCCTACGATTTGATCCACCCTGGAGTTGTACGTTTCTACCTTCTTGTTATTTGCCTCGATTTTGTTTCTCCCCAGATTCTATTCGTTTAGTTAGTTCTTCGAGCATCTTCATAATTTCGAGGTTCGCCCCCGATTCACCCTCATTCAATCCTCCTACAATTGGTCCATCTCTATGGATAATTTTCCGGAAAGGGCCAGGCTCAATCCTGATCGATATTTGCCTTTGATTTTGTAACTGAGCTATAGCGGCCTGTTGGGCTTGCAACATTTCAAAGATCATCCGGAGGCTGATCCCGTCCTTTTCATCATTTTGGGGATTTTGTGTCATCAATCGAGTTCCCCTATGAATGCTATTTGAGGGGCCGGTAAGCTGATTTGCATCAACTGCCACTTGTGAATTAGCATCGATTGGAATTTCATCATCTAGCGCTATGTTATTATTTTCTCCTTGATGATTGAACACGTTATCAACGTGCAGAGTTGCTGATTGAGAGTTTGAAATTTACGTATTACACCTAGAATCAGAGACACTTCAAAGAGCAAGCGTAAAACAATGTGTGTGACAAGAAATTGTATCGAATATCCACTATTATCCTCAGCCCCACGGTGGGCGCCATACTGTATACCCTAAATTTTGAATAACAATTGAATTTATACGCGGTTTTAAGGATATGTGGCCTAATTTGATACAAATGATGAATAATATAGCGAAAATTGAAATTAAGGGATAAATAGAGAAGAAACACCAAACCACCCGAGTCAGACACTCTTGGCTGTTGACTGATCCTTGGGCAAAAACTGACTATAATAGGAATTGAAACAATAAAATGATTTAAGAAAGCAATAAACTGTTTTATCCTTTCTATTAATGATTTGTGTAAAAAAGATGTCCTTTAAAATAGTTCAACTCTTCCTTTATATAGTGGGAAGGTCATACATCTAGTAAACTGCTATACAAGGTAAAATCTCCTTACAAGGTAAAAATCCCCTGATTTGCTAATCAAATGGTTCTATTGATTAGTTCCGAGATTTCCGCCGTGATGTTCATCCCATCACGAATTTTGCGGTCCTCCATCAGTTTTTAATGATCTTCCCTTGGACATTTTCGGAGTCAGGTTCGATCTAAGATCACGGGCTTAGTATTCTCGAGGTTGGACATTCTGGCTTCGTATTCCGATTTGATGAAGTTCAGGTTCGATCTTCGACCCTACACATTTCGAGCCCGATCTATCGAGCAATAGTTGAGCTCGATACTAACCATATCGAGTCGAGCCCGATTTTGACCACATATAGGTAAGCCCGACTTCGACCGTATACAACTATATATGTAAAAAAGAACAAAGTTAATTAAAGATGCATGATCTGTTTCAAAGTTAAAGTGTAAAATTTTATGGAGCGCCGTATTAGGTCACCCCCATTTTACCCGCTTTTTGGTAATTTTATTCATGATTTTTTCTTGTTCGCTGTTGCTTTCGTCTTTTCTGTATTCATGTCTCATGTCTCATGTCTCGTGTATCCAGGAGTTGTTCGGTTCTTCTTCTTCTTCTTATAAGTTGTAAACTATCATTGTAGGTTTGCTTAGTGTTTCTTCTTCTTCTTCTTCTTAATTGCAAAATGGGTTTGTTAGATTTGTTGTTGTTTTGAAAATTTTATTATTGGAGTTGATTTGAAAGTTATATTTCTAATTTGATTGGAGTAGAATTGGACGTCGAATCGTATGTTGGATGGTTGAATGTCACGACCCAAAACCAAACCATCGTGATGGAGCCTGTCATGGTACTAGGCAAGCCGACTAATCAGATATTTCCAACACTATAAGGCTTTGAAAGATACGAAAATAGATTAATTTAAGGAAAATCTATTAAAATTAGAATAGGAAGTCATAAATCAATACAAAATCTCTCCCAGAACTGGGGCATCACCGAGTACATGAGCATCTACATAAAGATATAGTCTGATATACCGTCTAGGAAATAAAAATGAAACATAAAATGAAAGATAATAGAGGAGAGTCAAGGTCTATGAATGCCAAGTAGCTACCTCGATGATCTCCGAAGGTCCGGACAGGCAACTCAGCAACCGCCGTGACCGGAAGCACCTGGATCTGCTCACGAGGTGCAGGGTATAGCGCGAGTACAACAAACGCAATAAGTAACAAATCTAACCTTTGGACTGAATGTAGTGACGAACTCCGTAGGTACAGTTCAATATATAAATAACAGTACAGAAATGTAGGCATGCTTTCAAGTTCAACAGTTAAACCCAATACAAGTATGATAGATCAGTTTTGAAAGATATGAGGAATATCTCTACATCTACATGCCAATGTACATGCGGTATGTGATGCACCACACTAAAAGCCTCATGTACTCACACTCTAAGAATACTCAATCACTCAGTACTGTATGTGGTCAATCCAGCCCAGGGAAGATCCATCCCAAATATATATACATCGACTGACAGTCCATCATTAAGGCCAATCCAACTCAGGGAAAATCCATCCCCAAATATAAATGATTCGGGTAAGATCCATGCCCAGGGAAGATCCATCCCTCAAAATTAATCAACTGCACTCACTCGGGGTGTACAGATCCGAAGGGGCTCCTTCAGCCCAAGCGCCATAATAAGCCATATCCAGGCATAAATTAATAAGACATGTTGCAACATCCAGCCCGATCCCATAAATATCACTCACCATCAGGCCCTCGGTCTCACTCAGTCATCAATCTCTCCAGTCTCTCAGGCTCACGATGTGATGAAACTAGCCGAAAAATGATGATGTGATGTATCGATAAATAGCAACAAAAATTGAGATATGATATGCAATGAATAAATGTGACTGAGTGCGAAATTTTAATTTAATCAATAAGTCAACAGGAAGGAATGACCACTATGTGTGTTATACCCCTCAAATTATAAACGTTTTAAGACATGCTAATATAGAATTTAATTTTTTTCTTAAATTATACTTCTACTATGGAAATAAATTCTTGTAATTGACTTTTGAGTTACTTCTCTATTTATAAATAAGTGGATATACAATTAGGGGAACGTTAATAATTTTAATATTATTAATTATTAAAATTGGGTATCATTAATTAGTAGTTAAGTTAAAAAAATAAAAAATAAAAATAGAAAGACAAAATAACGAAAAAATAGGTGGGGAACAAGCCTAAAGCCCTTAAGCCCATAATGGGTTGTTGAAAAGCGAAAGGCTTAAAGCCTTAAGACTTGGACGAGGGGGGGGGGGGGGTAAGGAAAAGCTTGAAACCAACGGACAAAAATAATTGAAACATAAAACAATACAACTAAGCACACTGAATGCTGCAGTGACTAACTGGCAACTCACGCTTTGAGAGGGCCTTTTTCTCTTGTGGTAAATCTGCAGAAAGAATAAATAAACTGAGTACACTGCTAATTGTGGCAGATCTTGATCCCCAGACTATGCTGGTACCATTCTTCAGTATTGTTGCATGACGCAGCAGACGCACACTCCACATTAAATTCTCTTCTAACTTTAGCTACAACCTTCAATCAGAGTTTGAATCATAGAAGTCACTGGGGCAAGGTGTCATGACTTCAGATTCAAGAATCTGTACAACTCTGTGCATGGTGGGCCTCTCCTCAGGATTCGAAGACACGCATTGCGTGGCAACTGAAAGCAGGGCATCCAAGCTTTCCGTCTGTACCCGTTCACAATGTGGATCAACTATCTCCCGTTGTCTACTCTCAGTAGCTAGAAAATTCAACTGCATTATTGATATAAGATTTAAGATCAATAAGACAATTCAGAAAGCCAGGTTTATGAACAGAAGGTCCCACCGGCCTTGGATCGAATACTTCAAGTAATAAACTTCTTTTTTCCTTTTTCGGGGAGGGGGGCCGTTGCCCATTCAGCAATAGGAAACTCTTCTTATTTGCTTTGATATGCAGAAACTAGAAACGCGTAACATAAATGGAAATTAAATATCTAGTGGAAGCTCCGACATGGTTTTTATTTCACATGATTTGATTAGCACCAAAAACAGAAATTGAGTCAGTCTTTAAATTGATCAGCACTTGCATTTGGGTAACCCATATGTACATGAGACTGACAGTTGCTTATTTCGAAGACTTAATTTTTGTTATCTTGTCAACATCAATATAGAGGGTGTTTGGATTAGCTTTTAAAAAGTAGCTTATAAGCTAAAATCCAAAAGCCATCCAACTTTTGGCTTTTGGCTTATTTTTGTACTTTTCATGCCTAAAAGTAAGTGCTTTAAAGTACTTTTTATCATTGCCAAACACCACGAAAACTAAAAAAGTGCTTAAAAGCCAATAAGAACTTAAAATAAACCAATCCAAACACTCTCATAGTTTTGTGCTTCAAGCACTACTTCCAACCTAGAAGAAATCAAAGAAAAGAAAAACTTAACCCATCCCTCATTTCCACCGCTATACAAATTTTTGAGCTAATTGCATAAATCATATCTAGTGTATATCTGACCTCAATATTTCATTATGCTCATTGCTCATCCTCATGTATTTTCACATATCACCAACTGCCTTTCTAGCTAACAACAACAACAACAACAACCCAGTGGAATCCCACAAGTGGGGTTTGGGGAGGGTAGTGTGTACGCAGACCTTACCCCTACTTCAGAGGAGTAGAGAGGCTGTTTCCGATAGACCCTCGGCTCACGACTATGGAAAGAGACAACTGCCTTTCTAGCCACTGGAGCCAAAATATCTATACTAGAGTGAGTTCCAGAATTAAGTTTAGCAGCTACAATCTCTATACATGTGGAGAAATTATATCTCTGATTTGTGGTTCATAGTGTTCAAATAATGAGTAGCGTGGTGATTCAAGCTTTTAATCTCCATATCATATTCCTTTCCCGTACTCAGAACCTTTCTTTTTTAAGATGAGTTTCAGTTGCACAACTTGCATCAAATTGGAGGCATCCCATCTACTATTTCACCTATTAAATAACAATTCTAAAGTATTTATCTTTCAACTCCAAATAACATTTACCTTGACAGTAGATTGTCATAAAATTTTAGGTTTTAAAGATTACAAGTTGGCCTACTCAATTAATGGAATGTCAGGATAAGAAGAAAGAGAGCATAAATTTGAATAAACTAAGGCAAGAAGAAATTAGTGGCATTACATACCCAGCCAACAATGTTGAGGCCCTTCTCAATGAATGTTGCATCGGTGGGCCGCTTCCCACTTACTACTTCAAGAACCAGAACTCCAAAACTATAAACATCAGTCTTTTCTGTAGCTCTACCACTCTGCATGTACTCTGGAAATAATGGAAAACCAACACGTTGCATAAACAATGGAACATGGCTAAGAGAACTAGGTTCATTAAGAATAAACAATCTTTGATCCAAGCTCTTACACATCTGCTTTTATTGGAGGAAATAAAAAAGAGCTTATTTAATACAAACTGATGCAGCAACACACTGATTGCATCAAAAAGCAATATTTCATACCGTGTCTTTTTTTTTTTTGATAACGATTTCATACTGTGCCTTCGAAAGACCAAGATAAGAAGCTTCCACAACCAAACAATTTTCTTTCCTCTCAGTCCCTCTGTTATTAAACTGACCCCATATTTTCTAGTTGAGACAAAGGAAAACAAGTATTGAAAGAGGAAAAACTATTGACTGTCGTGTACTTAAAAGAAGAGTTGAAACATGATTACAAACATAGGTAAACCAGGCAACATGCTCGCAAGTCCCAACTATTACAATAAACGTGAATTATTTCTTCATACTTAAGAGTTATGAATTATTTCTTCATACTTAAGAGTTATGAAATGTTTACTAGGGTCCAAAATTTAAAGGAAGAACATATATGTTAAAGCATGTGTACCTGGAGCCAAATAACCAAATGTGCCAGCCACAATAGTTGTGATGTGAGACTCCTCATCCTCCAACAACTTGGCCAGTCCAAAATCAGATACCCGAGCCTCAAAATTTCCATCAAGCAAAATGTTACTAGACTTAATGTCTCGGTGTATTATTCTAGGAGAGCAATCATGATGTAAATATGCCAGCCCTTTTGCAGCTCCCATTATAATAGTCAACCGTGCATCCCAGTCTAGTTGTTCAGATCTCTCTGTATAGAAACATTAAAAAAAAAGTTTCGTTTATAACTGGGAAAGCCTATTTAATTCAGGACTTCTAGCATTCGCTAGAGCAACTAAAGAAAATCCTCAACATTGAGCAAGTTAACAAGTCAGAAGATTGAGCTTAGGCTATTCATCTTTTTTTATTTTTTCTTTGGTTTTTACCCGCAAAACAACCATTTGCAGAATGTCATTGACACTTACATTTGGGTATTCACGTTGGGTTCAATTTTCAAACAAGAATGTGAGGTTGAAATTCCAGTGCGTTCAGCACATAAACTTTTAATTGTGATGAGTCATTCTTTTGAAGCCACTATACTACGGTAACATATAATTTTGCATTATTTTCTGACGACTTGCAACGCATTTCTCTATATTTTTTTATTAGTAAGGTATATAATTAGCTAACCTCAACTACATTGTCATGTCTTGAGTCCCTTTTTGTTGTATATACCAACTCACCCATGGCTGTAAGCTGGCTACCTTCTGAAGGCAAAACCCACACCATTTGAAGTTCTATATTCAATGTTTTATAGCAACATTATGATGTGCAATTTAAAATCTATTATCTCCACATTAGACTGCTTCTCCCTGTCTATTCCTTTCAGTTTTGGGAATATATTTGTCAAACAGACAAAAAGAGTATATAGCAAAGAAAGCTCCAGAAACAAGTTTCAGAGCTATCACAGCCTGAGAGAATTGAGCAGGACTCTATCATCTAAGTGTCCACAACTTTCCACTATTTAAATGGCAACTTGCTACTTTAGCTCAACTCAATATTTCTAATTTTATGGAGACAATATATTAGATTGTCCTATAGCAAAATGATATATTGGATTGCTAGTGGTAGTGCTATTTAACTGCCATCAAACAGCATGACCTATTTTAGAATGAAGAGCAGTACATGTTAGATGCCAACAGCATTCCGGTATGATTACTCAAGACTGCAGCGAAAATGAGGCAAAATGTCCAAAATATTTCCACTAATCCCCAGTATACATGCTAAATTCATAAATAACATCCTCACCCTACCATAAGCAGCAATAATTAACAGCAGAAGAATATCTCACCATGCAGAACTTCATCTAAGCTACCTCCGGATAAGAAGTCATATATCAACAACTTTGATGTTGGAGAATTGCAATATCCTCGCAAATTTACCAGATAACGGTGTTTAATGCTTCCGAGAATTTCAAGCTCTCTTTCAAAAAATCTATCAAATCCCTCGTTCATCTTAACAATTCTTTTTAAAGCAAACACATTGCCATCGTCCATTGCAAGCTTGTAAACGGTACCAAATCCCCCAGAACCAATTATGTGTTCTTCATTCAAAGCCTCCAACTTTTTGATGATATCTTTAGAAGAGTAAGGCAAATCTCCATGAAACATCACAATGGATGCACCTGAAGGATTAAGAATTTCAATAACTAAACAAGAGGATTTCATGTAAGGAATTAAGAAGGACGAAACAAATAATTAGAACATCAAAATAGTAATTTCTGCATGGGTTCAGCACCTGCACCAACATCCACTGCGAGGCCTCTGCCGTCATTTTTACCCAGTCTCTTGTAGAGGAAACAGCCCCAGAAACACATTAGCGCCACCAGTAGCAGTGCACCAACAGTTGCAGAGGCACTTATGAGTAGTCGACCAGAATACTTCTTCTTATTTTGGCTTTCGGCTGAAAAGATTGCGGATCAGATGTTACCACAAAAAATACACACACAAAAAAAAAAGGAAATTAGGAAGAGTAGAGAAGAAAAAGAAGAGATACAGATCCAACTGAACATGTCATCAAGTTACACACTCAACAAATCACACTCCTGCTTAATGCTTGAAGCACAGGTATAGGAAAAATAATCAAGCTATAATGTAATGCTCTTTTTTTCAATTGATGAAAGTGTTCGGGTCAGCGTGCGCACCTCGACTATTCCACCGGTACCTGCTATCTCCCACCAGCACAGGTACCGGGTAACTCTGTCCACCAAACCTTAGATAGATTAGAAGAAATTACCCAGTATTTTTTGCCTCCGGTAAGATTTAAATCTGAGACCTCGTGGTTCTCCTCCCACTTCATTGACCACTAGGCCACACTCTTGAGAGCAGCCGTAATGTTTTTGGGTAAATAAAATATTATATAAATATTTGCACTAACCCAGTGCAACTGGCGTAATTACACGTTGTGCAAATCAGTCATTGCGTCTAAAATATCGTTATATCTGGTACACAAACTAGTTTGCACCATAAAGCGGTCAACAAAATGCTCTTAACACATTATATACGTACATAACACTACAAGCACATATAAGTTATCTGATTCAACCATTTGAAGTACAAGCTTTTCTCTTGGTACAGGGAGGAGAACATTCATAAGCAAATTTCTCTTAAATATTTCAGTCAATTTCAGGTGAGAGTGGGTATACAAAAATATAACCTAGATAAAACTCAAAATTAAAGGAGAATAACTGCTATTTTGAATGTACACGGTTATGCAGCTGAGGGTTAAATAGAAAGGATATGTGTTGCTTTTCTTGACATAGGAATAACAGAAAGATGAGTTCTGATATTTCAGCAGCAAAAACACTAGAAGGTACCCTTGACCATATGAGAAACAACATCTATGTAGATATAGGTTTATGGCCTCTGACAGATAAAACATGAAGTCAACTTAATATTTTTTTTTTGTTTTTGTTGAGAATGGTAACAAGCAAGTCAACTTAATATCTAACAACGATTTTATAACGAACCATCTCACATATAATATTTACCTGAAATGGGGGGCTGAGAAAATGATGTAGGACCTCCGGCATCGCAGACCACATTAACTTGTTGGCCGCACAATTTACGATTTCCGAGAAAGCTGTCATAAGTTAAAAATTGGAAAATGATGTATTAACAGAGTGAAAAGTGCTTAAGTTGTCAATTACCATTGTAAGGTCATAATTCATATCAAGGTGGTCATTCTGTGCACATGAAATAAAGAACAAGGTCTACACTAAATACTACCCCTCCTATTCACTTGCCAGTCAGTCATGGATCTTCAGAAATGATGGATCAGATGTATGAAGAATGAACTGGAGAATTACACCAAAGTCCTCAAGATTACCTGACCATTGACTACAATTTCCTTCTATTTATTTTGAATACAAAAAGTTGGAAATAAAGCATGACACTGGTATTTGATAAAAGTAACATGCTTAAGATAAAGAAAAAACAATGCAGAGTGTATTTAAACAGGTCTTACTAATAAAAAGAATTAGAAACTTTAGAAACTAAGATAAAAAACAGTATATACAGGTACTATTATGGTATCTACTAAATAGATGATCAGGCAGCATTCATCAGGAAAAGAACGATCAAGAAGAACAGCTCTTGAAGCTTTGACAATTAAAATCAACTCAGCATGAAGGAACTTAGAACTTTGGGACTTACGATTCATTTCCAAAGTTGGCAAGGCGCCCATCACTAGGTATTTGCCCAACCAGAAAATTTGTTGAGACATTGCTGTAAACATTATATGATAACATTAATATGAGTTGCCCAACACCCCAAAAAAAGAAGATCTAGACTCATAGTTAAGTTAAATAAGTTCTAGGGCACTCACAAAGAGCCAAGATTTGTCAGCTTCCCGAGTGATGCAGGGATGTTCCCGCTGAGCGAGTTACTTGAAAGGTCTCTGCCAAAGTAAATAAACCAACATCAATTGGGTTAAGCTGTAGAAGCACTAAGTGCGGTTATTAACTTATGCCAATTGAGACAGCTCGTAACATACAATATGCAACAGATAACTAGAAGTTCCCAAAATGATTAAAAAAAGAATTAGAGATATTCTCTACATCAATTTGGTTAAACTGTTAGAGCAGTGACTAACTTTGATTATTATCAATTGAGATAGCTCAGAACATATAATGTCCAATAGAAGTGCCCAAGTGATGAAAAGAACAATCAGAAATCTCATCTACACTAAATCAAGTCAACAATAAACTGAGCACCTTTATTCTGATATGTAAAGGGTAAGTTTATTGATTTCCAGCAACAAGTTTATGAACTGAGCACATTCTAAAACAATGAAAACTCAAGGCGAAATGAATACTTTTCTTTATCTTGATATTATTTGGATAGCCAAATTAAGTTTTCTTTCCCTTTCTTTCCTCGGAGACTAAGATCATGGACCAAAACTGAAGACCTACTTTTGTGATGAAAAATTGTCTTATGTTCTCCACAGGCCATATCCTTGAGAATAATTAAGAAAGCACAATTGACATGGTCATATGTTCTCAATGTCCAATTTGTACAAGATGCCTGACATGCTATGTCTTCTCATCAAATCTAGATATTCCATTTTATGTTGCACTCTTTACCTTTTAGTCTGTTCCAAAATAAACTACACCTTAACATATATATAAGAACAATTTAATTTCTCATTTCACACTTAATGACATGCTTTTTTTAGGTAACTAACTTTTCTTATTAATCACCAAATGGGAAATACAGAAAAATAGCTGAGCTATCACAGCTAGCTATCCAAATACACCTCAACTACTTAATGACATACTTTTATATAAATGTCATTGCGCGTTTAAAACCACAAGATCCAAAAGTACCTTTTATGCTTGAACTTTGAGCCCAATAAAAAGTGCCACATAAAATGAAAGGAAGGAAGTACTATTCCAACACTAATATAAAATGTTGAAATTAAGAATAGATGAAGGAGAGTCTTTTACAAGCTCCCACTTTATAAAGTTGATTTGACTAATGTTTTTACGCATGCTTAGAAAAAGAAGCTTACAGATTCTCAAGCTTAGATAGGTTCCCCAACTCATCGGGAATCAATCCGCTTAAATAATTGCTCTGCAGAAATCTGCATTAAAGAGATTGGAAGTGCCTGAAATTAGTCGGCAGTATACTGATAAAGATTTAGAGCAAAATGTATGCAAATCCAAAAGAAATAATCCCTCAAATTTTCCTGAGCATATCAGAACTGAAACAATGGCTTCAGATTTTTAACATCAAGGTTAGTACTTATACCAAAGACCATATAATCTAGCATTGTTGAAAACTGTATGCCTTCTTCAGTTGAAGTGCTCATTATTTTTATTGATTGAAGTTCTCATGTTTAATTTGACCCATCTAATTTTTGTTTTAAATCAAGTTCGCAAATTTTCATCAATGAATGAGCCAAAACAAAAGCACCGATAAGTATACCAAAAAGTAGAAAACCTACAAAAAGCTATGGTTCTCTATGAAAGACACCCAATCTTCTATACAACAAGGAACTTCATGGGTGCACCAAAAGAAAAAAGGGAAAAGAAGCTACTCCTTAATCATCTAATTATACATGGATGTTCAAGCATTGCAGAGTAAACAAACACAATAGTCATTTTGAGCAATCCTAGAACATATTTTAAGTAGAATTTAGTTCTCATAATAAGAAATAACAGTATATTAAGCTATTGCACAGGCCGCATCAATTCCTTTCCTTTTTCAGTTGCCTTTGAAAATTTTGAGCTCAACATACTTCCAATCTCTCATAGACTCATAATAGGCCCTATCTAATTTTCAGACAAGCCTATCAAATGCAGTATATCATGTAAAACAAGTTGGAATCCTCCTTTTCATCCAAGTGCTTAATAGTGATAAACTTCAGAATCTCAATAGATGATATATAAATATGCAGGTTACATCAAACAACTACATTGCACACTTACAAAGATTTCAGCTCTGTACAATTTCCTAATTCAGGGGGTATACTCCCATAGAGGTTGTTCCCATGAAGAGCTCTGCGTTTTCATACATGTTAATGTAGAAATACTAAAATCAACATATAAGAGAACAGGAAGGGAAACATACAGAATCTGCAAATTGTCTAGCTTCCCGATATCTGATGAAATAGGTCCACTTAGCTTGTGATTAGAGAGGATCCTGGATGATTCAAGACAACAATCACCTTTAGCTGCTCAAATGAGATAAACTTCCGAATGCAATTAGCAACATTTGGAATGGCAAGTGAAATGAAAGTTTAATGAAAATTAAATGTATTAACTTTCTACTTAAATGGCAAGGAGTAGCAGAGAAGAGAGGTAAAATGAATCTGCAATTAATAATGTCAAAGCACAACGAAAACAAATGAAGCTCCTTCAGAAGAAGGAATGGCAAGTTAAATAGAATTATCATGAAAATTAATGTATTAACTTCCAGCTTAAATGGCCAGAAGTAGCCGAGAGAAAGGTAAAAAGAATCTGCAAGACAACATTACGACCAATAATGTCAAACCACAAGGAAAGCAAGTGAAGGTCCTTCAGAATAAGCCAGTATAGGAAATAAAAATAAACTTTTTTTTATAAGGAAAATTGAAAGATAAAATCAAAATAACTTCTCCGTTTGGAGATAATCCAGAATTCTGTAATAAGGATACCATCCAACTGGATAACACACATGGATTGAAACTACAGAATATGATATGACATTGAGCCAACTTAGTCAATAACTTGAGTAATTTTGTTTGAAATTATGTTGGGCTTGTTGATTATTGAGTTTTCCTTTATTATTCCGTAGGAACTCCCATACAGTATTCGTCACCACAGTAGAGTTTAACCACCAAGTTCGGGATGGATATGTGTGGTTCCTCTATGCCTATCCAAAGTTGGACAGAAAAGAATAAGAGGTCCAGGTGTATTCAACCAAGACATTGCTATCCCACCACAAGCTTCAACAAGGTACACCATGCCGGTGTTGTGAAAAGCGGGCGCTTCCTCGCTTAAAGCGAGAAGCGAAGCGAGGCGACCCATCGAGCGCTTCTACTATCTGAAGTATAGCAGGTATTCAAAAGCGCTCGCTTCCCACTAAAAAGCGAGAAGTGACACGCAAAGCGATGCGTAAGAAGCATGTGCTTCTCTATTTTAAAGGGCTGCCAGCCTATTTAATTAAAAAAGATGTTCTTTTTTTAAAACATATCGACCAGCACCAACAAAGAAAGAAAGAGGCGACTAGTGTTCAAGTTTTCTACCCTTTTCAACTTCAAGATCATCAAGTTTGGTCCAGAGTTCAAGTTCTCCTTCTTCTTCACTGTTTCAGCGTCCAAATAGCAGCGAAATGCTGGCGAATTTTTTTTTCCCCTTCAGTTCTTCTTTCTCATTCTTCTCCTCTTCTTTTTCTTCATTTTCTTGCACTGTTTTTTCGTTTGAAATGCTGCCCATTTTTTACTGGAATGTATACTGCCCTTCCTCTTATTTTTATATCCTTTATTCTTAGTTCTTATTGCCTTTCTTATGTGTTATGTAGTTGTTCTTTTAGTTATTCGTTTCACTTCAAAAAAGCGAGCGCTTCGCTTCTCGCTTTAAGCGAAAAGGAGATTGTCGCTTTTCCTGCAACAACTTGTTTTCAAGTACAACGGATGAACCCAAAGATGATTTAACACCTACCCAAAACCAAGCTGAATTTCGCAGATTCTAGTTCAGAAAGCTATACTTTCCCCAATAAACATTATAAGGATCTTCTTTTTTAAGAAATATATAAAGAATAGACTTCTCTCGTATGATGAAGAACTCATAATGATGGTTACTCATTCTTCTTCTATTCTGTTGACAAGACAGTTGGTGTTCTTTTAAAGGGAAACTATTAGGCTTCTTGTATGATCCGTCATTGATTTGAAGACAATTAATTGATATGATGTAAAGGAAAACAACATATGGAGTAACAAAATATCCTTTAGCTTTTCCACGAGTCTTTGCAACTTCAATAGCTGTACACAATTCAAATAGTGTTAGAAGCCTTGGGAAGGAATTGGCTACTTAAAATATTCAACTTAGGCAATTTGTATAAGTAAAAATCATTTGAAATTGGCATTGTGGAAATGTTCAAAAGAAATATTGGCATGAAGATAATGAGGTCAGCATTTGACAAGTATAGCAATCAAATGGTTGTTAAAATGTCAGCCCAGTGCAAAAACAAGATACCTACCCAAAAGTGCAATAAAAAAGCAAGATAAAGAAAATCCAAATATCAAATTCAGCACTATATTCATTTTCGGAACAAGAACATCAGTTCTACAAGATAACAAAAATCCTATAGCGAGACAGTATCTACATAACCCCCTATAGCAGTCAAAATTAACAGAGATAAAGAACTATTGGAGTTAATAGCACATGATATCCTACCAATGCAGATAATTTTGTAAACACATTTGTTTCCAAAATATTTAATTTGCCCAATAGCTAGAGCCAAGACAATGTCACCACAAGTACAGATGATTTCAACAATATTTCAGCAGATACTTACAAGGATATAACTCTCTTGGACTTCAGGTCACACTTCACGCCTTTCCAGCCGCATGGATCAGCATCTTCTGGTCTCCAATGCGTAAGAACACCGTCTGAACTTGGTATTGCGGTCCTAAAATTAACAAGTGCTTGACCTGTAATAGAAAACTGCGTCATTTATGGATACCTGTAATGCTTACAAGATGGGATGGGTAACAATGTCAAAGATGAGGCACCTTATAGTTCCATAACATATTGACTATGCTCATTCTATTTTTAAAAAACTGAAAACCCAACTTTCATATAAGAAAGCTTGGCAAAATCTTATTTCTATTACCAGAAGAACATTGTAAACAAGTTTAAATGGGAATTCGCCTCACAAAACCTCCACTGAAATTTTCAAAAGTAATACTCATTGAATAAGAAACTCAAGCAGAGAACTAGAATTCACATATCATCTTCGTCAAGTACGCCATAAATTATCACACACTCCGATATTCACATACTTTCATTTATGTGAAGTAGTTTGACTTGCCACGGAATTTAAGAAAAAAATGAAGACTTTTAAACTTGTGGTCTTAAAAGCTGAAAGGGTAAAAGTTCTTGTGAGGCTTTCAATTTATGTTGCCGTAAAAACTTCTCATTAAGAGTAAAATGAGTAAAATGAGTAAAATGAAAAGTTTAAAGTTAAAATATTGTTTCCAAATATAGAAATGTGTCATTCTTTTTGGAATGGACTAATAACTGAAGTGTGTTGCATAAATTGAAACGGAAAAGAGTATCATATACGACTTAGAACCTAGACTATAAACAACACGGACAACCCAGGCAGGAAACCGAAGACGAGTAATAACTATACCATCAGGACTGAGAGCTTGTACAACTTCTACAACAATGCAAAATAACAGTATGCTTAAAAGCAACAGCTCCTGCAATTTCAGATAGAAGCTGCCCATCTCGGCACTGGTCAAGCATAATAATGTTACTAAAAAACATCTGATACAGCAAGCTGCGCTGCGCCTCCTTTGGACATACAGTTGACAAGTTGATGACACCAAGATAAGACAGCAGAAAAAGATAACGAACGCTCCCTGGCAAAATACAGAGTCACAAACATCCCGTTATGATCAAGGAAACATTTCAAGAGTTGAAATTAGGGGAAAAGCATATTTTTTAAAAGAAAATAAATGGAGCAACAAAACCAGAGATAATTCTCAAAGCAATGCATTCAGCTATGGCTGCTGCCCACTTCATAAACTAAATAGTTGTCTGATCCACACTCGTACATTAAGATTACCTTCTTTAAATTCTTCACTTCCTTTATTTGCAGTAAGGAAAACCCTTCTAACTCGTAATTCACATTTCAAAGTGTCATAATAGTTAAATTCTGAAGCTTTATTAGCTCTATTCCTACTCCCCACCAGGAAAAAATTGAAACCAAGCTTTTTCTTCTTCTTTTATAAGTATGCAAGCAGAACAATGTACAACTGCTGAAGAACTCAGCAACCTCCAATTCCACTAAATAAATAAAAATACAAAAGAACCTATAAATATCAAACCCCAGAAGAATGTGCAACTGTTGATGCACACAGTACAACTTAAAAAAATTAAAAAAAAAATTAACAGAAATATCGAAGCAAATAAACAGAGCCAGTAATACCTGTGAAAACAATCTTAGATTCGATCTACAAGTGAGTATCCTTAGCTCATTTCAGCACAAAACACAGAGAGAGAGAGAGAGTGTGTGTGTGGGGGGGTGGGGGGAGAGAGAGAGACAGAAATGTAAGTGTTGTGAGCTGTAAAGTTGGAAGTGTAGTACAGAAATAGAAAGAACCAAAAAGAAAAAAACACAACGAAGAGAGAAAGAGAAAAAGAAATTGGTTTTTTTCCTCTCTCTCTAAAAGCTTCTCTTTGCTTTGCTAATTCTTTGCTGTTTGTAGATTTGAGATTGTGAAACACAAATGGTTTTTAGAGAGAGAAAATAGAGAGTGAGATGATGGGAACTAAATAAAAGGGGGTATCAGTGTGAGCCAATGACAGTGGGAGTGGGTTCGCACGTGTGAGTCTGACCTCTCCACACGAGCGACCGACGCTTGTGCACAACTGTGAAGCCACGGGTTGCTGGTTTGTTAGAATAATTGGTTTCTCTTTTCTTTCTTTTTTATTTTTTAAATATTAGTTATTCAAAACTCATTAGTTAAAATAATTTGATTCGTCTTAAATATTTTTACTAAAATTCAACTTAATTGGTTTGATTTTCTTTAGGTACAAACTGATCTAACTCACTAAAATATGTTGCTATTATTTTACATATCAAATAAGATATCCCAATAACAGTGTGATTTTACGTGATTTTATAAAATATTAAAATTGATCAAAATATATTGATATTTAAAAAACATCAAGATGACCATAACATTATAACAAATTTAATTTTAATTATACATAATAACCAATCAAACCAAACTATAAAATTTTAAAAATAACCAATCAGACCAAACTATTAATACCTACTATTGTCTCGGTCAAAAATCCATGAGTGAACAATCAGTTTTAGTAAAAAAAAAGTGCATTTTAAAATATTTCTTTTAATTTATATTACTCTCTTTGTTTCAATTTATATAAATCTATGTTTAATTCGTACAAAAGAAATAATTATTTTTTTATTTAAAAATAATTTACCTTATTTATAATCACACAAAATATATGTTGCTCGTTTTACGCTACAATTTAAAAGTATTATCTCTTTTCAAACTTCCTGTCAGAAGGAAGGAGTATTAAAAAAGAATAGTATAATATTAAAAAATGTTCCACAAAGAAATTCAAAATAAATACGTTTCTCTCGATTCTCACAACAGCAGACGGAGAGTTTTGACCGTGCAGTGTCGTTGAGAGAGAGAGAGATGACAAGGGGGAAGCAAAAGATCGAAGCACAGAAAAAAAATGCGGAGAAGAATCAGAAATCAAAAGGGTCTCAACTTGAAGCCCGAGCCGTTGGTCTCAAAGTCGTATGCCCCATTTGTAAAGTAAAGTTTCTATTTTCCTTCAAGATTCTTTTTTGGGCATGATATTTATTTTATGCAGATCAGTAGATTTAATATGTTAATCCTACTTCTTAATAAAATGATTAAATCAGGCTGTGGTAGCCCTAAATTTAAATGTTCTACTTTAATTGTTTTGAGGTTGGGGGTGGGGTTGTGCGAAGGGATTCATGATGAATTTACATATCCCATAGTTAAATTGGTGTTGATTTTTTTTTTTTTTTTTAAATTGTAAGGAGAACGGTGGTGTTCCGATTGGTGCACCTTGATGCAGTAGCGGTGCCAGGAATTAGTAAGGGAATTCCAAAAAAGAAGTATAACACGTAAGACCTAAGATATGAATCTATGTCAAGGGGATTTAATAGTTTTTATGTATTACAAAAAAATTTGGTTTTTATACGTCGTAATTTTTCGGCAAAGCGGGTTCAATTGAATCCAAACTCCGTCACTGCCTTGATGGATAGACACGGGAGTATGGTAAACTTGTCCACCAAGGATGAAAGAGATAGGCTCACACTGTAAAGCTCTGTAACTTTTAAATATTTATTTGGGCTAATTATGTGCCTAATGACGAGTTTAAGGTACTCCCAGGATGCGTAGGAACCCACATAAAGGTGGGGTGATTATTATTTTAATGTTATGTGTATGTATGTGTATATGGATACACCAACTGATTCACCAATTGAGAAATGGAACTGTGCGATAATAAGTAGCTATAGGTAAATTTTTAAGCTTGGCGTTAAGACGTCAAATAGTAGTGATAAATGACACTTTATGCAACGACTCGAGGATAAATACAAACACTGTACTGAAGCTTCGTTCGAAGGAGAAATTGAGGTTCAAAAGGGATTAAATATTAATTCTACATATATTGAATTCATGGGACAAGACCCATAATGGCGTGACTGCTAGACCTAAGGGTGTCTTAAAAGATCTCTTTGAGTGGAAAAGAAAAACTAAAGTTTTGCCTTGGTCAAAGAATTTTGAACACAACATATGCTCAATTTTTCCTATGTGGTAGCCACGGGCCTACAAAATACTAATTATAATGGGCATATATAAATTATTGGTCGAAGTCTGAAGGATTATACAAGTGATGGCTTGGAAAGGAGCTCTACTTAGTGTCCATAAAGAAAGAAAATTCCAAACTTACTTGGTCTTTGTCTAAAAACGTACAAAAAGCATATATATTTATATTGCTGGTTGTTACTTTATGTGTTATATAGAAAAGGATAAGTGGGACTCTAGGGAATTTAAGGACGGTTGAAAGAGGTCATTCCAGTCCTTTAAAATTGGAATCCCAAATCTCTCCTTCAGGTCACTTGGTTGGAGAGAAATGCAGCAGTTAGGTGCTGCTCCAACTCTTTCTTTGCAATGTCAAAATTGTTGTG
>MCJB01010222.1:0-29500 GCA_002018475.1 Nicotiana obtusifolia | reverse complement strand
GGGGGGGGGGGGGAATATAATAGAGCTTGAATCGAGCAAAGGTTTTGCCAAATCAGCAAATGGAAAATCATCATTATCGCTTCTTTGAAGTAGCATATATAATATTTTTGTGATTTTTATTATTATTTGAAATATGAATAATTACATGTAAAGTTTAAGATGAAGATTCAGTTTACAAGATGATTTTGAGTAGAAAAAACCATTAGATTGAAGTATTACACAAACTTATGAAGCTTGGGTGTTCAAAGTTAAAGTTTGAATTAAAAGAAGATGAATAGTGTTTCCAAAATTTAGACAGGAGTTGTTTAGTGATATTAACGACTCAAATGAATGGATAAATACTATTAAATAGATTTATGGAGTGACTCATGTCGAAAATGAAGAAGTTGAGTTTTAAAGTACTTATAGCCAAGGATGAACCCAAATGAGTTAAGTTGATTTTAAAAGCAAGAATTTTTGTCGATTGATTATCGGTGGATACATTCGACATTGTTTCAGATATTGGAAGGGTTGAGCTTTAAGCGTGGTGAGACTCACTCCACTTTTAAGGCTTTTGAATTAAAGAATGATTTCAACTAGGGGTGTACAAAACCGAACCAAAACCGAAACCGAACCGCAAAAGCGGCTTGATGGCTTATTGGTATCGGGGTAACGGTTTAACGGATGGGGAACGAATTGAAATTTTTTTTATTAACAGCTTATCGCTTTGGGGGCGGATTATTCAATTTTCTTAACGGATAATCCGTTAACCCGTTAAAAATATATACACACACACACACACACTATTCATCTCTAAATTTTGAAAACACTATTCATCATTCTCTTCATTCAAATCTCAAGTTTTATAGGTTTGTATAATACTTTAATCCAATGGTGTTTTTTACTCAAAATCATCTTTTAAGCTCAATATTTTATCTTAAATATTAGAAATAGCTACTTATATATCAATAATAGTAAAACTCACAAAGAAATTATATGAGTTGCCTCAAAGAAGAGCTAATAGTGATTTTTTCATTTCCTGATTTTTTGTTCATAGAAGTTGTGTTATCTTCCCCCATTTCGACACTACAAAAGAGTTGGAACAACATATAACTGCAGGTTTCTCTCCAACAACATGACCCAAAAAAGGAATTTGGAGTTTAATTTTAAAGAACCAAAAATGACTCATTTGAGCTGTCCTTAAATTTTTTGGAATTGTCCTATTTATCCTTCTTTATATAATAACATAAAGTAACAATTTTTAAAACCAAGTAATGGATAGTGGGGCAACAATATACATGCATGTTGTATGTTCTCTTAGACAGAGACAAAAAAGTCTTGGATGTTCTCCTTTTGAAATTATTCCCAATCACCCTCTAGGCATCATTTTAATCGTATGATTCTGACCCATTTTATCATTCCAATTTCTCTCCAAAAATCTTAAATGCAACTACCTATTTCAGAATATATAATGAGCTTAATTATCACTTAAAAGTACTATTTAAGACCGTGGGTCTTCCATCCTATAAATGGACATCTATTTACTCAACCTGTTATAAGAACTCCAATCTTATTGGTCATGAAAAATGGATCAGGTAGCTCCTCTTATTATATATTAAAAATTCATTTTCTTAATCTGCATAACCCATAACGAACATATACGTGTAACTCATCAAAATAGGAGAGCCACTCAAACGTTAAGTTGAGTTTAAAGTTATGAAATTCTCTAAGAAAAGGCTAGAAAAGTTTAACTATTCAAAACATGGAGTTATAGAAGAAGAAATAAGAGAAAGTGTGAACATAAATTTGTGGAGCAATCAAAGATTATGGGGCCCACTAGTTTTTCTTCTTTACAAAATGTCCTCACTTGACTGTGTTAGACGCAAAAGATAGTTTTAGTCATTAGACTTGTCTGTCTGACAAAGTCAAGTGAGGGTATTTTGTAAAGAAGAAAAACTAGTTGGCCCCATAATCTTTGATTACTCCACAAATTTATATTTACACTTTCTCTTATTTCTTCTTCTTTAACTCCATTTTTTGAATAGTTAAAACTCTTCTAGATTATGGCAAGAGAGAGTTGCTTACACTTCGGCGGTGTCAGTGATGGATTGTCACAATGACCACTTATTAAATTATTAACATTACATTACTATAAAGTAATGTCTTTTCACTTTATTCATTTATATAGTAACAAATAAGTCGGTTTCTCGGTTTGAATTCTATGTTCAAAGGATAAAAAAGTCGATCTCGCATGTTATCTAGAGAATTTTAGTTGATTTTGAAAGTCCTAAATATTAAAAAGATAATTAAATTATCATTTTTTCAATGTAAATTTTATTTTTGAAAGGTAAAATCTAATTTTTTTCATACCACTTTATTAGAGTGTAAAAATTTCAAATATGTTCAAGTAAAATTGCAAAAACGAGACTACGTCGAGTCACAATTGTTGGTGTTATGCACCTTTTAATATTAAAGTACATTATTTCTTGAGAGATAGTGGCTATAAATTTGCAAGAAAATGGTCATTATCCTTGGTGTAACTCATTAAACCACTAATGACATGATCTACCACTAAAGCTTATACTTTGTAACTTCCTGTCCATGTTCTACTATTTTATTATTCCACTACCTTATTATTTGTTTCATGAATGAGATTACACTTATAAATAGTTATGTTTTTTTCCTTGTGTTGGGTATGGGATAAGTGTTGTAGTATGTATGAAAAAAGTGAGGTTGGTGTAGTGAAAAAATAGAGTTGAGAGAAGAAGAAAATTTTGTTCTTCAACTTATTCTCTATAAAAAAGAATATTTATTTTGTTGATAAATTACGACCTAGGTCCTGATAAATTCAATGAGCTATAACAACAGTAATTTACAAATTGATGTAGTTGCTTATTACTACAGGTAATTATGACAGTAATTTACGACCTAGGGCCTGTTGGATTCAAATTTATGTTCAAGTTTTGAGCTAATAAAATAGTTACTACTTTGTATCAAGGTAGGTCCTCGTAAACTCAATGAGCTATAACAATAGTAATTTACGACAATCCATTTGGGGACATGTCGCGCATAGTTCTTCTTTGTCTGATTTCTATAATTAGGTGGAGAATAATAAGTCTCGAAGCAACATTCTATATGTGCCTGAGCTTGTTTTAATATGCAGTTTGTTTAATACAGACTGCTAATTGTATTTTGTCCTTGTACTTCACTTCTTCCGTCATGTCATTAATTAGTACCTGTAATTAAAAATGGTAGAGGAAATTAAGGTCCTTCTAAAGTGTCTTCAGCTAAGGATGGAAGGCCTCCCCATTACAAGTTGGTACTTTCTTAAGATTGTGTAGACAACTAGGACCATATCCATGTTGTTTTTGAGACAATAATGGTGGTGTTTGAACCAACCTGTTACTTAGCACAAGTCCCAGGTAAACTGTCCACCAAGGTTGGGATAGATGGATTTGATGAGTGTTGTAGTGAGATTCAAACATGGTATTTGTAGGGTTTCCGCTAAGCTCAATCATTCAACCATCCCTTGGGGACACCCAAGTTTGCTTTTATTATGCATAATTATCTAAAGATGTTTCATGTTTTGCCTTTTGCAATGTTTTGTTAATAGCTTGGCGTGGTGTTGTCAACTTGATGTTTATCGTTTTTCATCTTGTCATTAGTTTTAGGAATCACATGTTAAAGTTAATGCAGATATCATCTAGAAACTTGGAAGAATATTACAAATGTGAGGGGTAGCTGAATTTAGGTTCATGTGTTCTCTCAGAAGCATCGGGAGTATGTGTTCGTATTTTATGATGCTACGAGTATTTTTGTCAATCTATGTTTTAGGTTTTAATGTATCCTTCGGATTTTCCACTAAGTCATTGATAAGTCATCAACAACATATACTTGACCAAAAATAAAATGTCATCAACAAAACAAATGAAACCACTAGAAATGTGCCTAGTGGTGGCTGATGAATTGAAATTAATATCCATAAATCTTGCTTGAGATGAAACGAAATAAACTATAACCTATAAAACATACTTTGAGAGCACTCAAGGGTGGTTAGTGAAGTAGGTTGAGAACCATGAAGTCTCAGGTTCAAATCCCATGGAGGCAAAAACACTAGGTGATTTCTTCCCATTTGTTCAAGTCTTGGTGGACAGAATTATCTGGTACCTATTGCTGGTGGGAGGTGACATTTATCCCGTGGAATTAGTCAAGGTGCACTCAAGCTGGCTTGGACTCCACGCTTGTAAAAGAAGACATACTTTGAGATTAGTATCTTTTGACTGAGACATGCCACAAAAGAAAATGTAGTCTTAGCTAATGTATACCTGGGTATTTACCTGTTCTAATTGATCTTGTTTCATACCATTTCGTATTCAACAGAAAAATTAATAGTGACAAGTTGGAATATACTAACTTATCAAAAGTTGGAATATGCTAAGTTGGCATTCTACTCAAAAGTTGGAATGTGCACCCTTCCGTTATCATGTTTCTCTGAGGTGCGACCTTGGTGGGAAGAAAGTCATTGCCAGCTCTTTGAGCAGATATGCTCTTGGGACGCAGGAAGAGCATCTCTCTGTGTCTATTCAAAGATCCGAGACTGCTAGTTAAGTTGGTGATATTGGTTCCCTGTCCCTATTCTCCTATCTTTCTCGCCCTGGTGGCGCTCTGGCTTAGTGTGATTAAACTGTGAATCGAGTCAGGAAAAAGAAGTCCATCTCCAGGCTTTAAAGAAGAGAAGAAAGACCTGGATTCAAGGGAAATGCTTTAGGAAAGAAAGATTCCAAGCTTATGCTGAATTGAGAGTGGACTTGGTCTTCTTTGAATTCCAGAGAGCTACAAAATTTTAGACAGTATACTTTTTCACCGGAAGAACAACGAAACAAGGAGAAGATCAGAATAATGCCTTATCTTAAATTGTTTCCTCCTCTCTTGGATTTTCTTTTCTGCTAGGAAATAGAATCTATTTTTAATCAGGGTAGGTAGGATGCCTCTTTTAATATTAAGAGGAAGTTGGATTAGACAGAGCCAAGAACTTCGCCAAAAGGTGTTAGAATATAAAAAAGTAAACCTGAAGAAGTTATAAGGTTATTCAACATATAGTATATATACATTAAAATAAATTTTGACCCAGCTACACTATAGCTTTCCGGCAAAGGGGTGACACCCGTAGTCTAAGGTGGCTCCGCCACTGGAGCCACTGTCGGTAAGAAATTATTGAATCTAACTACTATCACCCAGTAACAAACATACTCACTTACTTCTCTACAAGCTGTTTATCTTTAAAAGATTAATATGTCTTCACAGTGATTGGTTCCCTTTGAGAGGAGTGGCCACAGAGAGATTTGAGTTTCAAGTAATTTCAAAGAAGGTTACGTACACACTACCTTTCCCAAACCCCACTGCTAAGTCATGTCTAATATACATTACAAGAAAAACCTGATCTCAGCAGTGGCTCAAGAAGCTTACAAAGGTAAACGTTACTCTGGAAAATTGGAGCTCCATGGTAACTTGACCAAATATTTACCTTTTTACATGTTTTATTAGGTTCAACCTTGAAAATTCCATTATACCTAGACTGAGAAAGGTTTTGAAGAAAAATTGATATTTGTATTTTTTATGCGCCATTCTTCCATAAACAATTAGACAACACGGGTTTATACTAACACAGTACTTTTGTTAGTATTACTAGTTCTTTGTTACATGATCATCGAATTTTTACTTACTTTCTTACTGAGGTTGGAAACTAAACTGTAGCAGCGTTTCTCGAGGCACGTTGATATCGCGTCTTGTTCTAATGTTTTACTGATGAAGTCTGTTGCACTTTGCAGTGTACAAGGATTATAGAAATCACAGTTCTGGTTTTAGAACTTCATTTTTGGGCAGTTTTGTCTTTACTATTTTTTTTTTTTTTTAAATTTTCAGGCGCAGCTAGCAAATCAAAATCAACTTGTGGATCACTATGGCTCTAAGCATCCAAAGGAAAAGCCTCCAAGCAACTCAGGGCAATAATATCAATTGCTTTTGAGAGCCTCTTGCTTGTGCTCTTCAATCTTGAAAATGAGAGAGGACTGTTAAAAACTTTGTGAATTATAAGAGTGGATCTTGTTTGTGAATAGGGTAAGCAGAAATACAAATAAAATATTAAACTGATGGAGTCTTATTTCTCTCTTTCTTGATAGCCCCTGGCACCTTGCATAAAAGGAAAGGGCTTTAACACATTTGGCCTCTTGACCAAATATAATTACGGCCGCTGGTCAATATACATATATTATATACTAATTAAGTATAATATATGTATATTTTAGGGATGAACGGCTATACAATGTAAAACAATTTAGCCTATTTCCCAGTTGGTTAAGAACTAGGATTGTTTCACTTGATTGAATCACCTGAGAAAATCATGATTGAACTAATACTCATTTTCATTTTGGATATAATATTTATTTGTTTATAGATAAGTCCGTAACTTAGATTAAAAAAAGATATGATATTAAAGATGTTAAAAAAAAGAAAAAGAGACTGATGTTGATATTCTAGAGAGTAAAATAAGTATTTAAAAAAAGTCAATTGAGATGTGGGAAGAAAATGTCTATTGTTTAAAGTTTGGAGGGGAATTTAATTATTAAATAAAGTTGGGGTGTAGAGAAATTTCAACTTTTATGAATTTAACCGAAAAATACAAACAAGCTTTTTGCTAATTAAGTAATAACCTAAAAACCTTCCTTCCCCATCCTATCATCATTTCTTCTTCTTTTTTGGAATGAGCTACGTCATGTTCTTTCGTAACTTAAATTAAAATTGAGGAATAAATAACGCTATTGACACGATTTGATTAGTTCTTTTACCGTCAATAATTTTAAGTTTAATAATCAATTAGTATGTTTAACTGTGGGAATTTATAGATCACAGTCTTTTGGAGTATAATTTTTTCGATTCTACCTAACATGCAACTTCTTCTTTTTTTTCAAAATTTGATGATTTGAATTCAAAACTAATAATTTCTGAGTTTTTAAAACTCATATTGTGTATGGTAATACAAGCGATTTCTTTTTTGATGACATATCTCGATGAGTTTATCCAACTATATTAAGCATATACATGTGAAAAAGATAAGATTTGATAGCACATTAAATGAAGTCATTCAGCATTGCTTACTTAATTGGTTCATATTTCGTTCAGTTTGACTATTAATTTCGTTTATAGAATATGCATTGAATTTCGTTTTGTAAGCTAAATGGATATTCAGTGAGTAATTCTCTATTTTCGGTCACGATCTCATTGTCAGGTGTTCTTAATTGATTTAGAATTTCATATTATTGACTTCGTCAAAATGTCAGGTGTGTGCGAACAAAGTTCCATATAGAAGTAGAAAGAAAAATAATCTACTTATAAGGAATTTGATACTCTTAACGGTGTGAGGCCTTTTGGGAAAAACCGTGCGAGAAAAACCATGCGAGTTTGACTTAAAGCGGACAATATTATACTATGTTAAGAGTATCTTTAGGCTGTTTTAGCCCAATAACTGATATCAGAGCCAATGGTTGGCTGAACTATTAAGATGGTGGAGTGTAGTGTGGTGGCTCGGCTCAATGCCTTTGCCTTGATGACTTTTACCCGTAGCTTTGAAGACGCACGCACAATCTTTGGGCTTTGATAGTAGCCGTAAATACTCAAAGATCACGTCAGTGGCACACAATTAATATCCAAATTAGCCCATAAAGCTGATGGGTCATGTGAAACTTAGTTCAATGGGTAATTGTTGGGTGTGTGTGAACAAAGTTCCACATGAAAAGTAGAAACGAAAATAATTTACTTATAAGGAGTTGGATACTCTTAATAGTGCAAGGCCTTTCGATGAAAACTATACGAGTTTAGCGCAAAGAGGGAAATACCATACCATGTTAAGAGTGTGTGTGGATCGTTTTAGTCCAACTTCTAGGTCATTCGATCAAGTGTATAAAATTTCGTTGATCTCGCTCTTCAACTACTGAGATTCGGAGTTGGCTCAGACTATCTTCAGCTACTGAGATTCGGAGTTTTCTCGGCTTGGCCGTATATTATCATCACTTTGTGGAGCGATTCTCGTCCATTGCAGCGCCTTTGACCAAGTTGACCCAGAAGGGTGCTCCATTCAGGTGATCAGATGAGTGTGAGGAGAGATTTCAGAAGCTCAAGACTGCCTTGACCACAACACCAGTTCTAGTTCTGCCTTCAGCTTTTGGCTCTTATACAGTATATTGTGATGCTTCTGGGATTGGTATTGGGTGTGGCTTGATGCAGAAGGGTATGATTGCTTACGCTTTGCGCCAGTTGAAGCCCCGTGAGAAGAACTACCATGTTCATGATTTGGAGTTGGCAGCCATCGTTCATGTACTGAAGATTTGGAGGCGTTATCTCAACGGTGTGTCTTGTAAGGTATTTATAGATCATCGGAGTCTCCATCACTTGTTCAAATAAAAGGATCTGAATTTGAGGCACCAGAGATGGTTGGAGCTGCTAAAGGACTATGATATTACCATTTTGTATCATCCCGGGATGGCCAATATGGTGGCCGATGCCTTGAGTAGCAAGGCGGTAAGTATGGGTAGCCTTGCATTTATTCCTGTTGATGAGAGACTGCTTGCAGTTGATGTTCAGGCCTTGGCCAACTAGTTCGTGATATTAGATGTTTCGGAGCCCAGCCGAGTTCTAGCTTGTGTGATTTCTCGGTCTTCCTTATATGATCGCATCAGAGAGCGCTAGTATGATGATCCATATTTGCTTGTCCTTAGGGACAAGATTCAGCACGGTGTTCCCAAGGATGTTACTATTAGGGATGATGGGATGTTCAAAATGCAGGATCGAATTTGTGTGCCTAATGTATATGGGTTACGTGAGTTGATTCTTGAGGAGGCTCACAGTTTGCGGTATTCCATTTATCCGGGTGCCGCAAAGATATATTAGGACTTGAGGCAGCACTATTGGTGGAGGAGGATGAAGAAGGATATAGCGGGGTTTGTAGCTCGGTGCCTAAATTGTCGGCAGGTGAAGTTTGAGCATTAGAGACCGGGCGGATTACTTTAGAGGCTTGAGATTCCAGAGTGGAAATGGGAGCGTATCACCATGGATTTTATAGTTGGGCTGTCACGGACATTGAGGAAGTTTGATACTATTTGGGTGACTGTGGATCGGTTGACCAAGTCCGCACATTTCATTCCAGTTGGAACTACCTATTTTTCAGAGCGGTTGGATGAGATTTACATTAGTGAGATCATTCGCCTTCACGGTGTACCAGTGTCTACCATTTCAGATCGGGGCACGCAGTTTACGTTGCAGTTTTGGAGGGCAGTGCAGCTAGAGTTGGCACATAGGTTGAGTTGAGTACAACATTCCACCCTCAGATGGACGAACAGTCCGAGCGCACTATTCAGATATTAGAGGATATGCTACACACTTGCGACATAGATTTCGGGGGTTCATGGGATCAGTTTGTCCCGCTCGCAGAGTTTGCATACAACAACAACTACTAATCGAGCATTCAGATGGCTCCGTATGATGCTTTGTATGAGAGACAATATCGGTCTCCGATAGGGTGGTTTGAGCCGGATGAGGCTAGGTTATTGGGTACTATGCTTTGGGCAATGTTAAATTGATTCAGGATCGGCTTCGCACGGCGCATTCCAGACAGAAGAGTTATGCTGATCGGAAGGTTCGTGATGTTCCTTACATGGTTGGGGAGAAGGTACTGCTCAAGGTTTCACTCATGAAGGGTGTTATGAGGTTCAGGAAGAAGGGCAAGTTGAGCCCTCGGTATATTGGGCCGTTTGAGGTGCTTTTGAGGATTGGATATGTGACTTAAAAGCTTGCCTTGCTGCCTAGTCTGTCGAGTGTTCACCTATTGTTTCATGTTTCTATGCTCTTTAAGTATGTCGGCGATCCGTCTCATGTTTTGGATCTCAGCTCGGTTCAGTTGGATAGTGATTTGACTTATGATGTGGAGCCGGTGGCCATTTTGGATCGGTAGGCTCTAAAGTTGAGATCAAAGAACATACCTTCAGTGAATGTGCAGTGGAGAGGTCAACCAGTTGAGGAGGCTACTTGGGAGACCGATCGGGAAATGCGGAGCAAATATCCACGCCTATTTGAGACTCCAGGTACGTTTCTAGACCCATTCGAGGACAAACGTTTGTTTAAGAGGGGGAGGATGTAACGACACGACCACTCATTTTGAATGTTGTAGCCCCGTTACCCCATTTAATGCGTATACTATGCTAAATTGTTGTTATGTGACTTGCCGGGGCAGTCGGCTCGATTACGGGAATGTTTCAGAATGAGTTGAGACAATTAGTCTCAAGGTTGAAAGCTTAAGTTGAAAAGGTTGACAAGATGTTGACTTATGTGTAAACGACTCCGGAATGGAGTTTCGACAGTTCTGATAGCTACGTAGGGTGATTTTGGACTTAGGAGTGTGTCCGGATAGTGATTTGGAAGTCCATAGTTGATTTAGGCTTGAAATGGCGAAAGTTGAAAAATTAGAAGTTTTATAAATTTAAAAGTTTGACCGAGAGTTGACTTTACGGTTACCGAGCTCGGATTATGGTTCTGGGAGTTGGAGTAGGTCCGTTGTGTCATTTATAACTTGTGAGCAAAATTTGAGGTCAATCGAACTTGATTTGATAGGTTTCGACATCGATTGTAGAAGTTGGAGCTTCTTAGTTTTCATTAAAATTGAATTGAGGTGCAGTTCGTGTTTTTTGATGTTGTTTGACGTGATTTGAGGCTTCGACTAAGTTCGTACCCTGTTTTGGGATGTGTTGGTATGTCAGGATTGGGTCCCGAGGGCCTGGAGAGTGATTCAGATTGAAATCGGATTGGATTTTGGAATTTTGGAAGAGCTGGTAGGAAAAGTTGTGGTAATGGACGAGAATCGCTCCACGAAGTGATGATAATATACGGCCAAGCCGAGAAAACTTTGAATCCCGGTAGTTGAAGGCAGTCTGGGCCAACTCTGAATCAACTACGGACCTACAAATCACTACGGTCCTGAATGACGTCTTTTAGAATATCCGAGTCCCGAATCTTCAGCTGGTGATACCCATACCTCAAATCAACATTAGAGAACACCCTCGCTCCTTGAAGCTGGTCAAATAGATCATCAATGCGCGACAAATGACACTTGTTCTTGATTGTAACTTTGTTCAACTACCTATAGTTGATGCACATCCGCATAGTACCATCCTTCTTCTTCTCAAACAGAACCAGTGCACCCTACGACGACACACTCGGCCTAATAAACCCCTTACCAAGAAGTTCTTGAAGCCGCTCTTTCAATTCCTTCAACTCAGCTGGTGCCATATGAAACGGAGGAATAGAAATGGGCTGAGTGCCGGCACCAAGTCAATACCAAAGTCAATATCCCTGTCGGGTGGCATGCCTGGCAGGTCTACAGGAAATACATCCGAAAAGTCTCGCATCACCAGAACATAATCAATAGTAGGGGTATCAGCATTAACATCCCTCACAAGGGCCAATATGACAAATATCCCTTCCCAACCATCCGTTGGGCCTTTAAATAAAAAATCACCCTGCTGGGAACATAATCTAGAGAACCTCTCCATTTGATCCTTAGCAACCCCGGCATAGCCAATGTCACGGTCTTAGCGTGACAATCCATAATAGCATGACATGGAGACAACCAATCCATACCCAAAATCACGTCAAAACCGACCATACTAAGCAATAAGAGATCAACTCTATTCTCCAATCCCCTAATAGTCACTACACACGACCGATATACACAGTCCACAATAATAGTATCGCCCACCGGCGTAGATACATGAACATGTGAAACTAAGGACTCACAGGGCATATCCAAATAACGAGAAAAAATAGGATGATACATAGGAATAAGTAGAACCTGGGTCAAATAATGTGGAAATATCTCTTTAGCGCACTAAGACAATACCTGTGATCACTGCATCTGAAGCAACAACATCTGACCTGGCAAGAATAGCATAGAATCAGGACTGATCCCCACCTGATCGGCCTCCCCCTTTAGGGTGACCTCTAACTTCCTAGGCCCACCCCGAGTTGGCTAGACGGGTGGTGAAGTATCTGGTCCGGAAGTCATAGCCTGACCCCTATGTTGAACTGGACCTCCCGGGCGACAAGGAAATTGTCTCCACATATGCCCAAATTTCCCACACTCGAAGCAACTCCCTGCTGGTGGTGGTGGGGGATGAATCAAGCCCCGAGTACTAAAGTAATTGCTAGAAGGACCTGGCACAGATGAACCCTGAACCGATAGAGCACAGAATGAGCTGTGAGCTGGGAGAGCACTGAGAGACGACTGACCCGGATGAGTACTGTACGAACCATGGCTAGCTGATGCACCTCAATAAACTAGGCGAGCCATTTGAGCGGGCCTATAAGGACGACCCCTGCTGTGGTAGGACTGCCCCCATAAAGAACACCACTGAAACCACCCAAACCACAAGGCCTTTTGGCCTTCCTCCCCTCAAGCTTCTGACTATGGACCATCTCTAGCCGCCGAGAACTATCAATCACCTCATCGAACCTAGCACCAGATACACTCTTCCGAGTCATAACAAAATGCAACTAATAATGGAGGCCATCAATAAACCTCCTAATCCTCTCCCTATCAGTGGGAACCAACCAAACTACGTGACGAGCCAACTCTGAAAATCTCATCTCATATTGGGTCACAGATATGCCACATTGACGTAGCTACTCGAACTGCTAGCGCAGCTTCTCCCTATCGGTCTGTGGCACAAACTTCTCGAAGAAGAGAACGGTGAACTCATGCCATGAAAGTGGTGCATCACCGACTGGCCTGCTCCTCTCATAGGCCTCCCACCATCTGAAGGCTGCCCCTGATAGCTGAAAAGTAGTAAAGGAGACCCCACTAGTCTCCAGAATACTCACCATGCGAAGAATCCGCTGGCACCTATCCAAGAAGTCTTGGGCATCCTCTGACTCAGCTCCACCTGAATGATGAAGGCCTGAGCTTCCCAAATATCTCTAGCCTCTTATGCTCCTCATCAGTCATAATGGTACCCACCTAGGCCTGAGCAACTGCAACCGACTGGGCTGGTAATACCCTCGGTGTCTGAAGTTCCTGCATCACCTGCTCTGGAGTGCGGGTGGCGGGAGTCTGAGTACCTCCCCCGGCCTGAGAAGTGGCTATCGCAGTCTGAACAGAAATTGCCTGAGCAAGACTAGTGCAACCAGTTAATATCTGGGACAGAGCCTCCTGAAGGCCTGGAATCATAGTAGGCACAACTGGTTCCTGAGCTGGCCCCACTGGCTTAACCACATCCGAAACCGGCTCTTGAGCCGGAGGAATTGGTATATCTGCAGGTGCTGCTCTAGCTACTGTACGAGCTACACCTCGGCCCCCACCGCGGTCCTGGCCTCTCGTGGCCGTAGCTGGTGGTACTAGTGGCTGTCTGTCCGGCCCAGTAGCATGTGTCCTCATCAACTGTGAGAGAATAAAATAACAGAAGTTTAGTTCTCGAAATCAACAAATTCACACGACAAGATTATAAGAATGTGAAGTTTTCCTAAGGGTTCGACAGCCTCTCGAAGATATGTACATACGTCTCCATATCAATCCGCATGACTCTACTAAACCTGCTCATGACTGGTGAGACCTACGTAACCTAGGCTCTGATAGCAACTTGTGATGACCCAAAACTCAACCTATCGTGATGGAGCCTATCATGATACTAGCAAGCCAACAACTCAGACATTACCAACACTTTCAAATTTAAAGTATAGTAAAACAAGTTTAGATAAGTAAAAAGCTCATAAAACTAGATAAAAACTGTCAAAACTCTATATAGAAGTTTCTAGAAACCAGGATGTCACTGAGTACATGAGCATTTATACAAATACAAAGTCTGATACTTTGTCTAAGAAAGCAAGAACTGAATAAATAAACTGAGGGATAGGGGAGGAGAATCAAGGTCTGCAGACGCCAGGGCAGCTACCTCGAATATCTCCGAATGACTGAAAACTCTAAGAATCAGCAACTACCGTGTCCAATTTTATGAAAACTCTAAGAATCAGCAACTACCGTGTCCGGAAACACCTGGATCTGCACACGAAGTGTAGGGTGTCGCGTGAGTACGACCAATTCAGTATGTAACAAGTCTAACTATTGGATTGAAAGTAGTGACGAGCTTCACAAGTACAGTTCAATTACAGAATTACAGTACAGAAATGTAGGCGTGCTTCTAAGTTTAACAGTTAAAGCTCAAACAGGTAAGATATGTTAAGTTCAATTAAATTAAGATATGGTACATCTCGATATCTACATGTTAGTTATGTATGCTAACTGAAGTACAAAACAGTGACGAAATCATATGCATACTCTCAGAGTATCAATCACTCAGTCCTCCCATTCACTCCATCCTCACAGTCACTTATTCCTCAGTGTCACTCCGTCCTCACAGTTTGTTAATACTCCCAATCGCTCGGCACTCGCGCTCGGCACTCGTACCCGCACTTAGTAGGTACTTACGCCACTGTAAGTGTGCAGACTCTGGAGGGGCAAATCCAGCCCAAACGCTATAATAAGCCAATTATGGCATGAATCAATAAAACATGTTGCGGCGTTCAGCCCGTTCCCATAAATATCCTCACAATCAGACCCTTGGCCTCACTCAGTCATCAACCTCTCCAGTCTCTCGGGCTCACAAGAATCATGATAATCAGCCAAAATAAGATGATATTATTTATCAATACATGGCAACAGAGACTGAGATATGATATGCAAATAATAGGTGCGACTGAGTACATAATTTCAAATTAAGCAAATAATTCAACATGTAACACGACCTCTGTGGGTCCTAACAGTACTAGCATGTAGCCTAAGCATAATTTCTAACATGACTTGCAGCTCAATTTCTCTAACACATGAAGAATATATGGATACCAACAAGATTATTCAACTATACAGTTCCATGGATTTGACCAAGTCACAAATCCTACAGTGCACGCCCACACACCCGTAACCTAGCATGTGAGTCACCTCAACATCAATCACATAAGATGTAGCTCGGAGTTTCATATCCTCAAAACCAAGTTTAGAAGTGTTACTTACCTCAAGCCGTGCAAAACTCTACTCCAACAAGCCCTTGCCTCGCGATAGGCCTCTGAATGCCTCGAATCTAGCCACAAATAATTTGATACAATCAAATCAAGCTATGGGAATCAATTCCATATAAAAATACTAAGTTCTTAATCAAAAGTCAAAAAGTCAACTCAAAAATTAACCCCCGAGCACACGTCTCAGAATCCAATAAAACTTATAAAATCTGAATACTCATTCACCCACGAGTCCAACTATACCAAAATTACTAAATTATGACACCAAATCGTTAGTCAAACCTAAATTATAACTCTCCAATACATGGGCCAAAAATCCCTAATATTCACTTCATAATACCAAATCTGTGGGGAAAATCAATGGGTAATCAAAATACATGGATAAAAGTGATCAGAATTCACTTACCTTTCAATCTAGGTGAAGGCCTCTCCAAATATCGCCTAAGTCTCACCCCAAAACTCTCAAAATGAGAAGAAGACTCAAACCCTCGATTTTTAAATCTCTGCCCAGCCCTTTTCGCTCATGTGGACTCACCTGCGCACCTGCGACTCTACTTCTGTGGAGAAGACCCGCTTTTGCGAAAGTCACTTAAGCACCAACCAGCTGCACCTACGGCCCAAACTTCGCACTTGGGGGACCGCTTTTGCGGTTCCAGCTCCGCTTCTGCGACCTCACCCTTTCCTACCAAAATCCGCATCTGTAGGCTCGCAGATGCGGAAAATCCATCGCACCTGCGACCCGCTGGCCAACACATGCTGGACTGCACCTGCGACCCCTTAGTTGCTTTTGCGGCTCCGCACCTGCAGCCTAACCCTCGCAGGTGCGATTGGCACCAGACCTGATCACACTAGATCTTCCAAAATTCCAAAATCCAATCCAATTTCAATTCGAATCACTCCCGAGGCCCCCAGGACACCATCCATACATACCAACGCATCCCAAAACACAATACGAACTTAATCGAGGTGTCAAATCACGTCAAACAACATCAAAAACACGAATCACACCTCAATTTAAGCCTAATGAAAATTAGGAAATTCCAACTTCTACAATCGATGTTGAAACCTATCTAATAAGGTCCAATTGACCTCAAAGTTTGCACACAAGTCATAAATGACACAGGAAACCTACTCCAACTCTCGGAACCAAAATGCGAGCCCAGTAACCACAAAGTCAACTCTCGGTCATACTTCTAATTTTCCAACTTTTGCCATTTTAAGCTTAATCAACTACGGAATAGTTTCTCTCGCGTTGTGCTTCCTTTACGAATAGTTGTACTTCCTTTACAAATTTCTCTCGCGTTGTGCGTTTTCACCGAAAAGCTTCTTTATATTTCATAACTCACATGTATATTCATGAATGGGGTCAAGGAATCGTTAAAGTATCATATTCTTATTGGATCAGGCCGTTCTCCTCGACAGTATCATATTTTTTGGATCGGGCCATTCGCTTAGGCAGTATGATAACACTACTCTTATAGGATCGAGCCGTTCGCCTCGGCAGTATAATAGATGCATCTATGGTTCGTGTTGTTCGACCCTTAGCAGTGTACATATTATTATAGGATTGGGCCATTTGCCTCAGTATTTTTATAAATACTCTTATGGGATCAGGCTGTTCGCCTCGGCAGCGTCGTATAATTGACAAGAAGCCATCGTATCCGTTAGCTTTCCTGATTTGAGTTGTGACGATCTATCTGATGGAGACCATTTTACATATATACTCCAGTTGAAGAGGTGACCAATAACTGAGAGCTTGTATTTAATGTCCAGAGGAGGATCATGCCACGTACCTATATCCATTTACACTGTTTATTTACTTTTACCCTGCCTCATACTTGTTTACTTTATATTGCACTTGATATATTGGACCACTAGTACGTGTCGATGTCGACCCCTCGTCACTACTTCTCCGGGGTTAGGCTAGATACTTGCTGGGTACGCATTGATTTACGTACTCATGCTACACTTATGCACTTATTGTGCAGGTGTGTGTGTGTGTGTGTGTATATTTCTAGTGGTCTTTTGGGCGTAGAGGCGCGGCTATTGCGGGGACTTTATGGTGAGCTGCATTCCATGTTATGATCCGCAGGCATATAGAGTTCCCATCAGAGTTACTTACATTCTCCTATCTAACTTGTATTCCAGACAGATGTTGTATTTCATTATATTTCTTAGTAGATGCTCATGCACTTGTGACACCAGATTTTGAGGGTTCCGAGTGGATGTTCATTATTGTAGTCACATAATTATTATCATTTTATCTTATATTATATGGAAATTGATAAAGAGGATCACGCGTTTAACCGAGTACCAGATATTTACTTTATTTATTTAATGAGATTTATGATATTCAAAAATATTAAAATGAGTAATTAAGTTGAAAATTCATCGTTGGCTTGCCTGACAACAATGTTAGGCGCCAGCACGTCCTATAGGGGATTTTGGGTCGTGACACCAATAGATTATGAGTTTCTCTGAGATATTATTTTCATATTTTCTATCATTTCCGTATTGTTAAACTCTGTATCTGGACCGTCTTGGTTGAGCTCGTCACTTTTTTCAGCCCAAAGGTTAGTCTGGTTACTTATTAAGTTGGTTGTACTCATACTACACTCTGCACTTCGTATGCAGATCTAGGCACTTATGGGCGTGGAGGTTGCTAGTGTTGGAGCTTATTCAGTTCGGAGACTATCGAGGTAGCTGCCTTGGCGTCCGCAAACTTTGACTCTCCTCCTTTATCTCTTAGTTTTACTTATACTATTCTACCTTCCTAGACAGTGTTTCAGTTGTCAGACCATGTTATTGTATAGATGCTCATGTACTGAGTGACACCCGGATTTTTGGTAATTCTGTATTGAGTTGCGGTGTTTTTTGACCCAGTTATTATGAGAATTTATTTACTTAATTTCAGTATGTTTTAAATTAAAGATGCCTAAACTTGTGAGTTGTCGGCTTGCCTAGTATCGTGATAGGGTCCATCATGACACATGTGATTTTGGGTCGTGAAAAATATACCTTAATTGCATGAGTCCGAAACCAAAGTGTGGTCTTTTGGACGCAAACGAAAAAGATAGGTGCAAGGAAAAATTGACTACCATTTTATATATAGCACGGTTATTCACCGCGCTATACCTTAACGATATATTTGTCCGTTAAGGTATAGCGCGTTGAATAACCGTGCTATATTGGACTTTTCTGCCCCACCAATAATGCATCTGCACTTTACTAACTCACCAATAATTCATATGGGTATAGCGCATGCAGTATACACGCTACATATATAGCGCCTATTATGCATGCGCTATACCTTAATTATTGTACCCCCCAGAATGGTTTTTTTCTTATTTAAAGAGTTTCAAAATTTGGTAAAAATCCATTTAGGATCCTTCAGGTCTTTCGAAATATTTGTGCGTCAAGTTATTTTGCATTTTGTCATAATGTCCGAAAAGCAAAAAATTAGGGTTTTATTATATTTGNGGAGGGGGGGAGGTAAAGTTGTGGTGGAGAATAACTCAGTGCGCTATAGTTGTTTTCTATAGTGTCATGTTAAGTTGCCACTTATAATGGACGATAGATTGGTAATATTGTTATGTAAAAAAATGAGTGTGAGCAAATATTTTGTTAATATTAAAGTAACCGGAAGATATCTGTATTCTATTACTTCGCAAGGGATTGCTTGTTCTGCTGAGTTTAACATCAAAGACGATGAAACTCTTACAGATTTTTTGAGGACTCCGGATGAAAACTAGGAACATCTTGTGACAAAAATGTTGGAAATGTACGTCAAGGCTGAAGTCGTTCGCAATATTGAGTTTCCGCAAAATAGGGATATCCCTCTATCATCGGGTGATTTTTTGGGAGCAATTTTATCCGAACAGGTTTCAAGTGAAAGAGTTTGGCCAAATCTAAACTTATCTCCATGAGCGAATGAGGAGCGATGACATAATTTCTTCCCAAGTTTACATAATCCACAAGCCGAGTGGTAAACTTTAATTTTTCCTTGTGTTATGATATTTATTTTATGTATTGTATTTATATTAAAACTCATATATTCCATATGGGGTACCAGCCATATATAAGTTTTACAAGTTATAAACCAACGGACAGATGGAATATGCCTAGTTTTGGTGTGTTGGATCATGGTGGTCCATCTGGGAATCATCAGCAACAGGATAATATGCATCATGGGATATCAACAGATTATGATTTGTAAGTTAAGTGATCAAGTTAATATGTAATGTTTGGATGAATTTGATAAACTCATTATTTTATTGGTTGTGTAGTGAAAACGAGCAACTTGAAGGTCCTTTCCTTACTCAATTGCCTGAAGACGACATATTTAATCGGGGTCTGGCAGATGCGTAGAGTCAGAAAGATGATAGTGATTATGACAACAACACTGATGAGTCTGGAGATGACACACCCTTCCCTGATGAGGGTGATGATGATGAGGATGAGAATGATGAACCTGATTTGACGAGGGAGCATGCTCCACCTTCCGTTAGACCAAGAGTGTACGAGTCCTATGTGCCGTTTCATTCAAGGGAGATTCCCTACCTTGATCAGTTTCTAAGTATGCCGGATATGGATGCCCTCACAAGGGATCTAGACGAAACTTAGACAGCAGTGTGAGATGAATCTAGAGAATCGGTGCTGTCAAAGAATATGTTTTTTACTGATAAAGCGTGCCTAAGCATGGTGGTGCGAATACAGCATAAAAGAGTGCCGTGAGATCGTGGTTTATGAGTCATCTCCGGAAGTATACAAGGTTATTTGTCGTCGATGGTTTCAAGGTTGTAATTGGATGCTGCATGCGAGAAAGTTGAAAATAAATATGTGGATTATGGGGAAATACATTGGCACTCACACTTGTGAAATGGACACATTCTGCGGGAATCATTTTAACTTTAATGTTGACTTGATTCCTCTTGTCTTGATTCCACACATTGAAGCATCCATAAGGGACCTCCGAATTCACTTCGGGCATTCCCCAAGTCAAAAATCACAATATAAACCTACCGGAATCGTCAAAATACCGATCCAGGGTTATTTATCCAAAATGTAGATCGTAGCCAACTCTAGTTTTTTTAATGCCAAAAATCACATTTTCTTCAAATTTTTACATAAAAAGTTTCCGAAAAACAACACGGACTAGGCACGCAAATCAACAAACATCAGATTATGCTAATAAAGGTCTCCAAACATGGATATAAGGGCTAATACTCCAAACTACATATTGGGTCATCACATTCTACACCTCTAAAAGAAATGTTCGCCCTCGAACGGATATAGAAAAGTACCTGGACTAGTAAAAAGGTATGGGTATTTACTCCGCATATCATACTCGGGCTCCCATGTAGCTGCCTTGACCGGATTACCTCTCCGTTTCACTTTCACGAAAGGAAAACTCATAGATCTCAGCTTTCGAACATGCCAGGCAAGAATGGCCACCGACACCTCCTGATAGGCCAAATTTTAATCAAGCAGAACCGTGTTGAAGTCTAGAACATGTGAGATGTCCTCATGGTACTTCCGGATGTACTCCTGCTAGGCTAGGAGGCAATGCAATCCTGTATGCAACCTCCCCAACTACCTCTAAGATCTCAAATGGTCCAATAAACCTCGGGCTCAACTTTCCTTCCACCACATCACGCCATTCACAAGTGACACTCAGAGAAGAACCTTCTCACCCACCCTATAAGCGGCATCTCGAACCTTCCAGTCTGCATAACTCTTCTTCCTGAACTGATTTGTACGAAGTCGCCCCTGAATCACCTTAACCTTCTCCATAACATGACGGACCAAATCAGTGCCCAATAACCTAGCATATCCGGACTCAACCCAACGAATCAGCGAACGACATCGCGTCCTATATAAGGCCTCATATGACGCCATAAGAATACTCGATTGGTAACTATGTTGTAGGCTGCTAGAGGTATGAACTTGTCTCAAGAATCTTCGAAATCCATAACACAAGCAGGTAATATATCCTCCAAGATTTGAATAGTGCGCTTGGACTATCCGTCCATCTGAGGATGAAACACTGTGCTGAGCTCAACCTATGTGCCCAACTTATGTTGCACGGCTCCCAAAAAATGCAATGTGAAGTGGCTCCTTGGTCCGAAATGATACAAATGGACACATCATGCAGGAAGATAATCTCCTGAATGTAAATCTAAGCAGCCTCTCTAAAGAATAGGAAGTCACCACTAGAATGAAGTGTGCATACTTAGTCAGCCGGTCCACAATAACCTAGACGGCATCATACATCCTCCGGGTCCGTGGCAAGCCTACAACAAAATCCATAGTGATGCCCTCCCACTTCCACTCATGTATCTCCTATCTCTTAGTCAATCCTCCCGGGTTCTGATGCTTATACTTCACCTGTTGACAATTTAAACACCGAGATACATAAACAACGATGTCTTTCTTAATTCTTCGCCGCTAATAGTGTTGTTTCATGTCACGATACATCTTCGTGAAACCTGGGTGAATGGAATAGCATGAACTGTGGGCCTCTTAAAGGATCAACTCTCTCAACCAATCAACATTTGGAACACAAATATGGCCTTGAAGCCACATAACACTATCATCTCCAATTATAACCTCCTTAGCACCACCCCATTGTACCATATCCTTCAACACCAATAATTGAGGATCATCAAATTGCGAGCCTTGATATGCTCCAACAATGATGACTGTGCTACAACCCAGGCAAGGACATGGCTGGGCTACGAAATATCCAATCTCACAAACTGATTGGCCAAAGCTTGAACATCCATAACTAGTGGCCTCTTTGCTGCCGGTAAATATGCAAAACTACCCATGCTCTCAACCTTCCTGCTCAATGCATGGGACACTACATTGGCCTTCCCCGAGTGATATAATATGGTGATATCATAGTATTTCAGCAACCCCAACCATCTCCGCTATCGCAAATTGAGGTCCTTTTGCTTGAACAAGTGCTGGAGGCTCCGATGATCGGTATATACCTCACAATGAATGTCGTATAGATAGTACCTCCAAATCTACAGCTATTGAACAATGGCTGCCAATTCTAAGTCATGAACATGGTAATTATTCTCATGAACCTTTAACTGTCGAGACGTGTAGGCAATCACTCTGCCTGCATCAACACCGCGCCAAGCCCAATACACAATGCATCACAATGCACGGTGTAAGATCTTGAACATCTAGGCAACACCAACACTATGGTTGTGGTAAATGTAGTATTGAGCTTCTGAAAGCTCAACTCACACTCGTTGGACTATTTGAAAAGAGCACCCTTCTTGGTCAATCACACTCGTTGGACCATTTGCAAAGAGCACCTTTCTTGGTCAACTTTGTCAATGGGGCTGAGGTAGATGAAAACCCCTTCACAAACCGGCAATAATAACCCGCCAAATCCAGGAAGCTCAGAATCTCTAAAGCTGAAGTAGGTCTAGGCCAGTTCTGAACTGCCTCAATCTTCTTAGGATCCACTTTAATTCCCTCGGAAGATACAACATAGCCCAAACGAGTCCAACAAGAATTCAAACTTTGAAAATTTGGCAAAATAACTAATGGTCCATCAGAGTCTGAAGTAAGATCCGCATATGCTGCTCATGCTCCTCTCGACTGCTGGAGTAAACCAAAATATCATTAGTGAAGATGACCAAAAAAGAATCATTGGGCTTGAACATCCAGTTCATCAAATCCATAAATTTTGGTAGGGAATTATTCAAGCCAAATGACATCAGTAAGAACTCACAGTAACCATACAGAGGCCGAAAAGCTGTCTTGAGGTACATCCGAAGCCTTAATCTTCAACTGATTGTAGCCAGATATCAAGTCAATATTGGAAAACACCTTGGTACCCTGAAGTTGATCAAATAAGTCATCAATCCTTGGCAACAGATACTTGTTCTTGATAGTGACCTTGTTCAACTGTCGATAATCTATACACATCCTCCTTATTCCATCTCTCTTCATCACTAACTACAACAGTGCACCCTAAGGCGAGACAATCGGTCCAGTGAATCCCTTATCAAGAAAATCCTATAATTTCTCCTTCAATTCCTACAACTAAATTGGGGTCATACAATACTCAAAACCAGATCAACATAGAAGGCGATATCTCTGTCGAGTGGCATCCCCGGCAAAGCTGTGGGAAACACCTCCGCGAACTCGTGCACAACTGGTACTTAATCCATGAAAGGAACCTCCGCACTAGAATGGTGGACATAGGCCAAATATGCCAAACACTCCTTCTCGACCATCGAGCCTTCACATAGGAAATAACCTTGACAGTAGACTGACCGAGGGTCCCTTTTCACTCTAATCGAGGCAACCCCGACATGGCCAATGTCACAGTCATGGAATGATAGTCCAAAATAGTGTGATAAAGTGACAGCCAATCCATGTCTAAGATCACGTCAAAATCTACCATATCAAGAAGTAGAAGGTCTACCCTAGTCTCATAGCTCCCAACAGTGACCACACATGCACGATATACATGGTCTACCATCATAGTATCTCCGACAAGCATAGACACATAAACAGAAGCACTCAAATAATTATGAGACATATCCAGATATTAAGCAAAGTAGGACTACACATATAAATAAGTGAAACCCGGATCAAATAGAACGGATGCATCTTTATGGCGAACAGGAACAAAACCTACGATGACCGCATCTGACAACTTTTCCTCAAGTCTAGACTGAAATGCATAGAAACGGGGCTGAGTCCCAACACTCTTACCTCCGCCTCTCGGACGGCCTCTAACTGGCTAGCCTCCACCTCTAACGGCTTGACCACCACCTCTAGCTGCCTGACCCCTGCCTCTAGCTGGCTGTGCGGGTGGTGGAGAAATCGGGCTCAGAATTGTGGCATGCGTACCCTGCTGTGGTATGTTGCTCATCAACCTATGATAGTATCTCCTAGTGTGACTCATGTCACCGCACTCAAAGCAACTCTATGATTGACCTAACTGTTGAGTCTGAGATGACCCTTGATAACCCGAACGACAACCATAGTAACTTTGTAGCGGTGGTGCACTGATAATAGCTGAAGGTATGCTAAATGTTGGCTTCATAAGACGAGACCCATAAGAAAAACGACTACCCGAAGCACCATGTGCTACCTAAAGTGCTGACGGAATCAGCCTGTAAGGATGGCCTCTACCAAATGAACCTCTGCCTCCAGATGAGGCACCATTGAAACTACCAAAATGATGAGGCCTCTTCTCATATACTGCTTCTCTACCCTGACCATGAATCATCTCGATCTACCTAGCAATCTCTATCGCTTGCTGGAACGAAATTTCATCCCTAGTCTCCTTGGCCATCTGTAGCCTAATACCAAATGTAAGGCCATTTATGAATCTCTTCATCCTCCCCCTGTCAGTAGGAATCAAGATAGCGGCATGACGAGATAGGTCCACAAAATCTAGTCTCGTACTAGGTAACAGTCATGCTACCCTACTGGAGGCAGTCAAACAGCCTGAGGTACTCCTCTCTTAGAGTAAAGGGATGAACTTCTCAAAAATTAGCTGTGTAAACTGATACCAAGTGTGTGGAGGTGATCCCGCTGCTCTGCCTCGCTCGAAATACTGCCACCACTTCTTGGCAGAACCTGTCATCTGAAACACTTAAAAGTCGACTCTATTAGACTCCACAATACCCATGTTGCGCAACACCAGATGCCAACGATCCAAATAATCATGTGGATCCTTAGAGGGTGTACCACCAAGATGAATAGGAAAGAGCTTAGTGAACTTGTCCGACCTCTTCGACCCCTCTCACGACATAGAATGTCTCTCCCCGGGCGGTGTAGCAATAACGGGCTGAACGACTTCAACTATTTGAATCGCCCGAGTCTGATACAGGGGAGCTATCTGCACCGGAGTGTGAGTGGCAAGATTTTGAGCCCCTCCTTGTTCCTGAGAGATAGCTAGTGTTATGGGAAGTACTCCAGCCCAGGCCACACTCTCCATAAGACCCACTAACCGGACTAGGGCGTCCTGAAATACGAAAGTAGCAATGAGTCGCTCGGGGACCTGAGCGAGTCCGACTAGTGCGGTTTGAATAGGGATCTCCTCCTCATGCTCGATTTGAGGCTTCGCAATGGTGCTGTTGCACATGCTCCAAGCTGAGCTCTACTTCTGCCTCGGCCTCGGCCCCTACGTCTGCCCTGACCCCTACCCCTACTAGTGGCTGCAACAGGGGCCTCTGGCTCCTGCCCCACTGTAGATGTTGTTTGTGTCCTCACCATCTGCGAGACAACAAGAATAGAGTGGTTCTCACTTCAGTAACAGAACAAAGTCAACACGATTGAGAAAGAAAGAAGTGAAATTTTTCTAAATCCCTATAGCCTCTAGAAGATAAGACAGATGTCTCGTACAGATCCTCAAGACCCTACTAAGTTTGCTCATGACTCGTGAGACCTAGAAAATCTAGTGCTCGGATACCAACTAGTCATGGTCCAAATCATAGCACAGGGGCCGTGATGGTGCCTCGAATCTACTTTGCAGGAAAGCCAACGTTAGATAACCACTCAACCAGTTTTAACAAATTATAACAGATTAATGATGATTAACAACTCATAAACTCGAAAATGAACCAAAGTGTTTATATAAATAACATGGTACTAAATCTACTCCTAGAAATCTGGAGTCACAAGTACATGAGCAACTAGAATACTACAAATACGGTCTGAAATAAATTACAATTGTTTGCAATAGATAACAGTAAAACATGATAGAAGGAGACTTTAGGGACTAGAACACCAGAAGCTCTACCTCAAGTATCCAAACGCTTGATAATCCGAGCATTCTCCGCTACGCACCACTAGGACCAATATCGGGTTCTGCACAAAAAGCGCAGAAGTGTAGAATAAGTATAACCGACCCCATGTACTCTGCAAGTATCGAGCCTAACCTCGATAAAGTAGTAGCGAGGCTATGGCAAGTCACTCACATTAAACTTGTACAAAATAATAGTAACAGAAAATAGGAATAAAAACAAAGCAGTAAACTCATATAAACGGACTTGAAGGTAAACTACTAGAGGGACCCAAAGTAACATAAATCTCAAATCTCATTTCACAATACCGAGAATAAATTCAATAGCCACAAAAAGCTACAACACATCAAATATGTTGCGACGTGCAACCTGATACCAAGTTTCAACACAAAATTTTTTTTAGCGTGACTCATTTCTAATTCATATCATATCTTTGCATGTGGCACTGTGCAACATGGTCCCCCAATATCAATTCCTTTCAATATCGTTGTGGCGTACAACCCGAACCCCCCAATGTCAATTTATTAACAGGAACAACTCAAAACCACCATTTACGAAATACCAACACAAAAGAGAATGAAACGTGCAAAAAATTAAAGAACTAACAATAAAAGCGGAGGATGTCCAACACCTCATAATTCCAAACCTTGACGATTCATCATTACAAGAATAGCTAAATGGCTCACGTGGTCGAAATAACACAATAGAGTTCATCAAGTAATATAAGGACAACAAAAGCGAGCAAAACATGTGACAATGAGAATATACAATTAAGGAAAATAAGGACATGTAGCAGGTAAGCAAATATTGAGTGAGAAATGAACAAATCAAAATAAGTAACAATTAAATAACAATTAACAAGTAAATCAAAGATATCAAGTAAGAATTTGTAGCAAATAAAACATACAAAAAGAGATAACATGGAAGAAATAAAAACATGTAAGTAAATAGCCCAATCCCGCATGATTTAATCCCATAACGACGCATATACACTTGTCGTCTCGCATATATGTCGTTTTCCCACATAATTCACAGAACAAATAGACCAACAAGTCTTAATTCCCTCAAGTCAAGGTTAGACACAACACTTATCTCTTTCCGCAATCAAATCAACACTCAACCACGGCCTTATCTTTAGAATTAGCCTCCAAACCAGTCAAATCTAGCCGAATATAGTAAAAATAATTCAAAATAAGCTTTTGAAACTATCAACGAGTGAAAAAGACTCAATCTTTAATGGAACTTGGAAAAAGACAACAAAAGTCAATTCCGGGCTTGCTTGATTAAAATACGAGATTCGGACCAAAAATAGATTACCTGTTCACCCCTGAGCTCGGTTTTGTGATTTGTTTCGAAATTCGACCTCAAGTTGAGGTCTAAATCTCAATTTTGCAAAATTCTTAATTTCTACCCAAAATCCCTAATTTATACCATGAAATTCATTGATTAAAGGTTAAAACCAATGGGTGATTATCGAAATACATCAAAACTTGTTAAAAATCACTAACTAATGAAATGGGGATGAAAATCTCTTAAACATTTCCTCGAGGCCAAGCTCTAGCTTTCCAAAATGGTTTAAAAGGACCAAATTCTGACTTTCAACACTTTAAATACCTGGGCATCAGGTGTTCTTCATGTTGGCAAAGCACCTGATGCGTTCGCGATGAGCACTGGCCAATTGGCCTTTGCATTCGCGAGGTCTGCATCGCGTTTGCAAAAGCTTATATCCCAGCCTTCCTTCGTGTCCGCAGGTCCGCATTCGCGATGAAGACCACAACCATGCCCCCTAGGTCATCCCCAAAGCATCGCATTCGTGAGGAGTGAGTCGCTTTGCAAAGGGTAAGCCCCCAAAAACTTCACGTTCGCTAAGAGTAACCAGCTCCTAACCAAAGATTTCCCTTCGCGATCGCGAAGCACATAATACCTGAAGCCAAAAACCAACAGTTCCCAAGTCCAAAAATGGTCCCAAGTCTATCCAAAATTCATCCGAGCTACTCAACCTCCAAATCGAAGATGCACACAAGTGTAATAACATCATGTGCACTCGTTCGCACGATCAGAACACCAAAATAACACCCGAAACCACAATTCGGACATCAAAACACATGAAATTCAAAGAAACTCAAGAGTAGCTAGAGACACAACCAAACGTCCGATTCCTATCAAGAGTATCGGGTCGTCACACTGAGATAGGTGAAAACCCCTCCACGAACTGGGGGTAACAGGCTGCCAAACCCAAGAAGCTCCGAATCTCTGCAGCTGAAGTAGGTCTAGGCCAATTTTGAACTACCTCTATCTTCTTATGACCCACATTGATACCCTCCAAACATACAATGTGACCCAAAAAGGCAATTTAGTCTTGCCTGATGTGATGACTCACTTTATTTCTCCGAATTCATTTCATTATTTATATTATGTGAAATTAAGTCGAGTAAAATGTACTCGAAGTGAATTGAAAAGAAATGAGACACATGGTCTCATTTATGAAAGTCTAAGTCACAAAAGTCAATCGTGGATTGACTTATGAGTTAGAGGGTTCGGATTTCAATTCCGATGACTCGACTAGCTTCGGGAGAGAATATATGACTTAGACGAGTGACCGGAACATATTTGATAGACCTCGAATAACACTAAATTTGAATCGAGGAAGTTCGAGTCTCCGGTCGATAGGTCGAATTTTGATCCGGAAGTCGGAATGAAATTCCGAAAGTTGCTGTAGGTTCCTTATGTGATTTTGGACTTGCGTGCAAATTTTCAGACCGTTCGGACATCGTTTGGTCGGGTTCGGATCGAAGGATCGAATTGAGGATCCTTGAAGTTCATAGAATTGGTTTCAATACAAATTTAATAAATCGATGTTCATCTTAGTGTTCCAAAGATTGGAACAAGTTTGAATGAGGTTATAGAACATGTGTGCATGTTCGGATAAAGTCCCGGGGGTCTCGGGTGAATTTTGAATGGTTAACGGGACTTAATTCGTCGCTTTATAAAGCGTTAACTTCATACTTTCTGGTGTAATGGATATTAGAATTAGTAAACGACCTCCAAATTCAATTTCGTTTGAAGAATTAGCTCCGTATTGAAATTACAGAGCCGTAGCAAAAAGAATCGTGCAAATCGGACTTCGTATGAAAAAGTTAGAGTAATCTTTGTAAAAGAAAGAAAGGAAATCAGCATAAGGGGTCGCGAAAATGGCTATTACAGTACCGTTTTGCCCGATCTTAAGCCCAATTTAAATAGAACCTAGGGTTCATTTTGCACATCTGAGATACAAAACACACACCCACGTGAGAGAGCTTCTTCAAACACAAAGAATCCTTATAAATCAACCCCAAACACACATGCAAAGTAGATTTTCGGAATTAATCTTGCAAGGAAAGGGGATTACAACACCTTAGAGACATTTGGGGGCTGTTTAAGAAGAAGATTAAAAAGAAGTTGGAAACAAATAAAGAGGGAACATCGGGTAAGTATCCTATGTCCTAAAATCCCTCATAGATTAAGATTTTCATGTTTAATCCCATGGTAAATTCACGAAATTTGTGAAAGAGAAGAACCTAGGGTTCTTCTCAATTTCAAGAAGATATGAAATTGGGGATTAAGGTCGATTCGAAGTCGAAATA